>CAKNYM010053038.1:243252-284178 GCA_932195095.1 Andricus curvator
GAATATTCTCTATATTCCCGAATATTCTCTATATTCCCGAATATTCTCTATATTCATGAATATTCTATATATTCCCGAATATTCTCTATATTCCCGAATATTCTCTAGGGAATATATTCCTGGTGCACGAAAAATCAGGTGGTCAACCCCTCGTTTTTGAACGAGCCAAAAAATGTGATACGATAGAAATCTTTTCCTGAGTCATAAATTCCTAAAAAGAATTGTATGCCCTTTCAGACAAAACTAGCATCTCATAATTACTCAAAAATTAGTCGCACCTGAATACCCAAGCGCATCATTTCCTCATTCCACTTCCAAAGAAAGTGAATTTCTCGGAATTCCAAGCTGGCAAAAATACTAAAGAGTTCCTTGACCATCTTGCGATTTTATCGATCATATAAATCAGACCAATCCCATAAAGAAGCAAACTCACCAGCTGTGCCAACTTCGCCTTGAAGTCAGCAGGATAGTTTTCGCTTTCCAGAGATTCCGTTTTAGAAACAACACCTGAATCGCCAGAGGTCTTCACGAAAGTTTTATTGCCTCTTCTTCCTGGTGGTTTAGTCGTCATACCGGAAGTCGTCGAACTTTCCTCCGCAGAAGTTACCTGAGATGACTCAGCTCCTGAATAAGCATGATAGGGTCTTCTATTCAGGGTCCATCCAGAAAATCCTCTTTGCGACAATCCTGGTGCAACAGTTGTCGTAGAAACAACTGCGGGAGGCGGTGTCGTTGTAATAGTTGTTGCTGTTGGATTAGTCATAGGCCTCCTGCCCCTGAATCCAAGGCCATGATTGTAAAAATCCTCCTTTGAAGCCCTCCTTCCAGGAGCTCCAGTCCTCTCCCCTGTTCTTGTTGGTCCTTCTCTTTCTCTTCTCGTAGCTCTCGAGGTCGTTGTTGACATAATCCTGTTAGCTGGAGCTACTGTGGTTAAAGATCTAGAGGTCATTATCGTTGGTGGTGTTCCAGACTGAAGAAGATCCATCGTTGTGGTTTCAAAATTTGATTCCGTTAGTGCAACCGTTCCAAAAACTTCCGGAACATCTGTTACCACATCTGGCGGAGATGTTTGGTCTGCAAACCTTGATGTTGTGGTCTCAACCCTTGATCGGATTCTTGACCTTTTTCTTGAATCAGGATCCTGGTTCTTCACCTCTGGAGACCTACTTCTCGAATCTGGTGTCCTGTTTCCACTTCTTCTTGTAGCTTCTTGAGAAACTGTTCTTTGAGTATTTACACCTTGATTTATGACATCTGGTGTCCTACCTCTCGATCTAGATTCACCATCTCCAGCCCTTGATTTAGTTTCGGAATTTCTAGGCCTGATCGTATCCACTTCATCCTTAGAAAATCTAACTCCGGATCTTCTGTTAACTTCTGGACCTTCTGTGACCTTGGGTTGTTCACTTGATCTTGAAGATCCTCTTCGTAAATTACCTCTTCCTGAATGATTTCCAGACTCTTCAGTTCGAGAACTTTCTGTGGAAGATGTTCTCCCCCTGGACCTTGTTCCTCTATCAGAACTTCTTCTAGAATCATTCTCAGCTCTAGTTTGCTTCTGTGGTTCTTCCGAAGTTGCTGATGTCGAAACAGACCTTTTGGTAACCTCAGCAAAAGTTCGAATATTCACATCTATATTCTCAGATCCAGATGGCAAAGAATCTCTCTTCAAATCAATTTCTTTTCTTGAATTATTTACATTCCCATCACTTCTTCTCGAAGCAAATCTTTTGGCAGCTGGTACCTCTGATCGTAATTCCCTTGATGTATAAGTAGTTTGTATCTTCCTTCCAGTTCTCAATCTGGAAATCTCAGAGGAACCTGAACCTGAGAAGACAGATGGACCACTTTTGTCTAATTGCCCTGCTGGTGCATTTTTAACTTGTCTTGATGGATTTCTTTCTACTTGCCTTGAACTAGAACGAGAAGATCCTTTCTGAAATTTTGGAAAATCCTTTGGAAACTCAGCTGGAGCTGCTGTCACTTCCTCAATTTTCCTTCCTTGCTTTCTATTGCTCGCTTCCGGAAGATACCTTCGAGCTGATCCTTTTTTGTTAATTACAGGCTTTCGAGATGTGGTTCTAACTTCTTCTAACGTCGATGGTGTGGTTCTTCCTTTGTCCAAAGTTTTTCTCGCTTCGAAGTTTCGATTCCTTTTTGATTCAGTATTTGTGGACTTTGTTGTTGTCGATTTTAATATCCTTTCTTCATTTGTACGAGAATTGAAACCACTTGCTTTTCGATTTTGTGATCCTTTTCTGGGTGATGATGTTAAGGCTGGAGTTGGTGTAGAAGATGTATCAACTATTTTGGCACTTTGAGGATTAAATCTGGAACTTCCTCGGCCCCTTGGTACCGGTAGCTTCTGCTCGTCGACCTAAAAAGAAAATGTTTTTTTTTTAATCTAGAATTGTAGGTTATTCTTATTTGAATAATGAATGATAAAATCCAAAGCACTTGTTGAAATAAGAACCTGATATTTAGCAATGCTCTTATGTACTTTTAACAACCGATAGTCTTAACGGTTTAGACTACCTTCTACCTTTCCAGGACTAAAGAAATCGCAATTACCACACCTCTTACTTGAGGAGATTATTCAAATTATGATACTTCCTTGAAACTTCACAATTATTATCTCTAAATCAGTGGTAGGTAAAATCCGAAGGGGAAAAAAGTCTTAAAAATGCGGTCCAGCGGAAGTGGATTACTTCGGATTACCCTGGATTACCTCTATATACAAAATTAGTCTAAATGACGTAAGATTACTCCGGATTGCATAGGATTACTCTGGATTACATAAAATTATGGTGAAGTTTTTAACAGAGAACATTAATTTTCCATAAAAAAACGAATGTTTAAAAAAATACATAAATTTTCAACTGAAAAAGATACATTTTTAGCCAAATAGTTGAATCTTCTAATAAAAAATATCAATGTTTCACCAGAAATAAAATAGTTAAATTTTCAGTTCAAAAATAAATATTTACGAAAAAAGTATTTTTATTTTTCAATAAAATAGTTAAATTTTCAAACAAAGTGATGAATTTTGAACTAAAATGAAGAATCTTCAAACAAAATATTGACTTTTTAACAATACTGTGGAATTTTCTGCAAAGTAGATTAATTTTTAACCACAAGAGACGAATTCTCAACAAAAAATGTAAAGCATAATAGATATTTCAGCCCAAACAAATATTAATTTGAAATAAAAACGCATTTGAAGTCAACCGAAAAGACGAATTTTCAACAAAACCTTTTAACTTTTCAAACAAAAAGGATATTTTTCAACAAATTGTTTTTTTTAGAAAAAAATGATAATTGTCAACTAAATCCTTGAAATTTCTAACAAACTAGTTGAATTTTTAACCCAAAAAAACGAATTTGAAGCTAAACCGTTAAACATTTAACAACAAAAAAAAGGCTTTTTCAAAAAATTGTTGAATTTTCTTTAAATTAGAATATGTTTTAACCAAAGAATTGAATTTTCCACCAAAAAAATACAAATTCAACCGAGAAGATTAGTTTTCTACAAAGTATATTAATTTTTAACCAAATAATTTAATTTTTAACCAAAAATATAAATTTTTAACGAAAAATATAAATTTTCAACCGAGAAGATTAATTTTCTACCAAAAAAGACGAATTTAAAAATAATACATGAATTTTTAACCAAGAAGTTGAATTTTCAACTAAAAAGATAACTTTTCATCCAAACAGTTGAAATTTTAACTAAAAAATAGAAATTTTCTACCAAAATGAAGCACTTACATTTTCATTGTAAAAAAACAAAAATTTTACAAAAATATCGAATTTTCAGCAAAATAGTCCAATTTTCAATCAAGGAGATGAATTTTCAACTAAACTGAAGAATATTCGACTGGAATAGTTAAATCTTCATTTAAAAAATAACTTTTCAAACAAAATTAATTTTTAACAAGTAGTTCAAATATTAACCAAGTAGTTGCATTTTCAACCAAAAAGATTAATTTTCTACAAAAAACGAAAAAATTTCAACAAAATAGATGAATTTTCATCCCATTAGTTGAATTTTCAACTGAAAAAGATAAACTTACAATAAAAAATGAATAAGTTAAATTTTCAGTTAAAAAAGTTAATTTTCAACCAAATTATTTTCAACTGAAATCAAGAATCTTCAACCAGAAAAATGAATTTTTAACAAAGTAGTTCAACTTTCAACCAAGTAGTTAAATTTTCAACTAAAAAAGATAAATTTTCATCCAAAAAACAGTTCAATTTTCAACTAAAAAATATAAATTTTCTACCAAAATGAAGCACTTACATTTTCATTGTACAGAAAGAAATTTTTACAAAAATATCTAATTTTCAGCAAAATAGTCCAATTTTTAATCAAGGAGATGAATTTTCAACTAAACTGAAGAATATTCAACTGGAATAGTTAAATCTTCATTTAAAAAATAAATTTTCAAACAAAAAACAACGAATTTTCAACAAAATAATTAAATTTTCAACCAATGAGAGGAATTTTCAACTAAAACCAAAAAAACTAAAATGAATTTTTAACAAGTAGTTCAAGTTGCATTTTCAACAAAAAGATTAATTTTCTACAAAAAACAAAAAAATTTTAACAAAATAGATGAATTTTCAACTGAAAAAGATAAAATTACAATAAAAAATGAATAAGTTAAATTTTCAGTTGAAAAAGTTAATTTTCAACCAAATTATTTTCAACTGAAATCAAGAATCTTCAACCAGAAAAATGAATTTTTAACAAAGTAGTTCAACTTTCAACCAAGTAGTTAAATTTTCAACTAAAACAGATAAATTTTCATCCAAACAACAGTTGAATTTTCAACTGAAAAAATACAAATTTTCTACCAAAATGAAGCACTTACATTTTCATTGTAAAAAAAAAAAAATTTCACAAAAATATCGAATTTTCAGCAAAATAGTCTAATTTTTAATCAAGGAGATAAATTTTCAACTAAACTGAAGAATATTCGACTGGAATCGTTAAATCTTCATTTAAAAAATAAATTTTCAAACAAAAACCAACGAATTTTCAACAAAATAATTAAATTTTCATCCAAAGAGAGGAATTTTCAACTAAAACCAAAAAAACTAAAAAATTAATTTCTAACAAGTAGTTCAAATATTAACAAAGTAGTTGCATTTTCAACCAAAAAGATTAATTTTCTACAAAAAACGAAAAAATTATAAGCGAATTAGATGAATTTTCAACCCATTAGTTGAATTTTCAACCGGAAAAGATAAACTTACAATCAAAAATGAATAAGTTAAATTTTCAGTAAAAAAAGTTAATTTTCAACCAAATTATTTTCAACTGCAATCAAGAATCTTCAACCAGAAAAATGAAGTTTTAACAAAGTAGTTCAACTTTCAGCCAAGTAGTTAAATTTTAAACTAAAAAAGATAAATGTTCATCCAAACAGGAGTTGAATTTTTAACTAAAAAAGATAAATTTTCAACCAAAAATGAAATACTTACAATTTCAATTAAAAAATCAATATTTTACAAAAAATAGAATCTTCAAAAAATAGTCAAATTTGTAATCAAGGAATGAATTTTCAACTAAAATAGTTTAAAAACTATTTTAGGTTTGGTTGAAAATTTATCTGTTTTGTGGAAAATTCGTCAAAATTAATCTCCTTGGTTTAAAATTCGTCTTTCTGGTCGAAAAATTAACAATTAATAAACTATTTTAATTAATAAAATTAATAAATTAATCTCTTGCGTTGAAAATCCATATTTTTAATTGAAAATTTGTCATTTTTATTAAAAGAAGAATCTTCAATTGGAATACTTAAATTTTCAATTGAAAAAAAAATGATTTTCAATAAAAAAAACGATTTTCAACGATATGGTTCAATTTTCAGTTAAAAAAGTTGATTTTCAACCAAATTATTTTCAACTGAAATCAAGAATCTTCAACCAGAAAAATGAATTTTTAACAAAGTAGTTCAACTTTCAACCAAGTAGTTAAATTTTCAACTAAAAAAGATGAATTTTCATCCAAACAACAGTTGAATTTTTAACTAAAAAAGATACATTTTCAACCAAAAATGAAATACTCACAATTTCAATTGTCTTCAAAATTTGTCTTTCTGGTTGAAAAATTAACAATTTGTTCAAAAATTCACGTATTTTGTGGAAAATTCGTGTTTTTGTTTGAAAATTAATCTTCTGCGTTGAAAATCCACTGTTTTAATTGAAAATTTGTCTTGTTTGTTAAAAGAAGAATCTTCAATTGGAATACTTAAATTTTCAATTGAAAAAAAATAATTTTCAATAAAAAAAAAGATTTTCAACGATATGGTTAAATTTTCAAGCAGATAAATAAATTATTTGATAAAATTAGTTGAATTTTCGATCCAAAAAGACGAATTTTCAATACTTACAATTTCAATTAAAAAATAAATCTTTTACAAAAAATAGAATATTCAACAAAATAGTCAAATTTGTAATCAAGGAATGAATTTTCAACTAAAATAGTTTAAAAACTATTTTATTTTTGGTTAAAAATTTATCTGTTTTGTGGAACATTCGTCAAAATTAATCTTCTGCGTTGAAAATCCATCTTTTTAATTCAAAATTTGTCTCTTTTGTTAAAAGAAGAATCTTCAATCGGAATACTTAAATTTTCAATTGAAAAAAAAATAATTTTCAATAAAAAAAAAGGTTTTCAACAATATGGTTAAATTTCCAAGCAAATAAATAAATTATTCGATAAAATTAGTTAAATTTTCAATCCAAAAAGACGAATTTTCAAACCAAAAATGACTTTTTAACAAAATTGTTAAATTTTCTACAAATTAGATTAATTTTTCACCATAAAGTTGAATTTTCAACCAAAATCGTGAATTTTCAACGAGGAAGATTAATTTTCTACTGAAAAAGGCGAATTTTTATCAAAATACATGAATTTCAACTGAATCCGTTTTTCAGATACAATCATTTTTACGACTCAATTAAATTAATTTTTAACTTTATTGAATTAGATAACTTACTAGTTTTATTTTTACAGAATTAAACCGTTCTCTCTGAGAAAAAACTTTTATCGATTGAAATTCCTTTCCCTCTTACGTTGTATTTGAAAGTTCCAGGAAATATTTGACCCTGCATCATATACTTATCCCTTCGTCTTCTTTTTTTTATATCGTCATGGGAAAAAATCTTGGAGGGGCTAAATTAGCGAGGTAATCTGATTATTC
The DNA here is from genome assembly GCA_932195095.1 of Andricus curvator. Lineage (NCBI taxonomy): Eukaryota > Metazoa > Arthropoda > Insecta > Hymenoptera > Cynipidae > Andricus > Andricus curvator. The sequence goes on from CAKNYM010053038.1 coordinate 250,464, forward strand.
TGAATCTTTGGTCAAGGCAATCACGGTGTTGAGGCATTTACAAAAACAAAATAAATTGATACCATTCTCCCCACATTAACCGGTTCACCTTTTCCTTTTTACTTTCATGTAAGCGTCTATAAGTATCATTTTCCTTAACTGACCGCAACGCCTTCGTCGACCAGTGTCCTCATTCAATGAGCCCCAACATTTACTTTTAGAGTCTAATTGGCTTCCCAGAGATCCAATATCCATCAGCAAAAAAGGTACCCTCTTTTTTGAGGAATCCAGAATTCTTTGTTCTTTCTAAACTACAATTCCTAGAAAAAAAAACCTTTTTCGAAGCAACAAATTAAAAATGTTTAAATTGAGGTTCCAAAGTTGAATTTTGAGTTGAAAGTACTTTCCAAGTATTTTCTTGATGATTTGAAGCAAGACAAGTTTGACTGAAAAAAGTCGGTGACCAAAAACCCATTTTTTTTTATTCGAAACAAGACAGAAAAAACAAGACAGAACCAAAAAAAGTTTAGAATTTAAGAGGAACTAAGGACCTTCCTTTCTTCGGATAGTAAATTTCAACCAGTAGAAAAGGTCAATTATTGTCAGACGCTTTTGGTTGAAAATTCCTTTTTTTTCTTGAAAATAAATTATTCCTACTAAAAATTCAATTCATTTGCCGGCTGATTATAAATTCTGGGTTATTTTCCAGTTTTCTTTTGGTCAATTTTGTATTTTCCTGGCCTAGAAATTTCTTTTTCGTGCTCTCAGTATAATTGCGTGTTTCTTTGGTTTCAACTGAATAAATTTCAAGCCCAACTTTCTGTATTTTTTTAAATAATGGACAATTAACCAAATAAAAAAAAGCTTTTTTTGCACTTTTTCAAATAATCCTAACTTTGACAAAAAAAATTGTTTTTCAATTCCCAATTTTATATAACTTTACACTAAAACAACTGTACTAAAAAAAATGTTAACTTAAATGATGAATCTGCATCTGAGATATTTAAAGTTTTTTTTAAAGAATAAATTTTATATTGAAAATACAAAGACTTTTCAGCAAAATAGTTAAATTTTTAATCGAAGAGATGAATTTTTAACTAAAATGAAGAATTTTTGTCCAAACAATGATATTTTAACAAAATTTTTGAAGTTCTTACAAGGTAATGTAATTTCTAACCAAACACATGGATTATCAACGAGAAATGTAAAAGGTTGTATTTTAATTAAAAAATATTTTAATTTTACTTTAAAAATAGTTAAATTCAACCAAAAAAGACAAATTTTCAAAAAAATAATTGAATGCTCAAGCAAAAAGACAATTTTTTGACAAAGCAGTTGAATTTTTAACCGAAAAGGATACTTTTTTAAAAAATTGTTTAATTTTTATTAATGTAGATTATTTGTCAACCAAATGATTGAATTTTAAACTAAAAAAATAAATTTTTACAAAAGAGGAATCGTTTTATACAGAAAAAAAAACAAATTTAATAAAATGCACAAATTTTCAAATGAATAGTTGAATTTTTGACAAATTAGTCCAATTTGCAACAAAATAGTTAAATTTTCTACAAAAATACTAATTTTTAATAAAATACAGGAATTTTCAACAAAAAAGTTCATTTTCAGCCAAATAATTAAATTTTTAACTTTAAATAATTAATTAAATTTTTGAATAAAAGCATGAATTTTTTAACAAAAAAATTAATTTTCAACCTAGAAGATTGACTTTAAAAAAAATATGTTATAATAAAATACACAAATTTTCAAGCAAGCAGTTAAATTTTTAACTAAAAATGATAAATTTTTAGCGAATTTCCAGTTAATTAAAAAAAAATGTCTACCGAAAAAAAAGAATTTTTGAAAAATAGTAAAAAATCTTAGGCAGAGAGATGAAGTTTGAACTAAAATGATGCATCTCCAAACAAAAAATGCATTTTTAACAAAGTGGTTCAAATTTTAACCAAATGGTTGAAATTTTGACCAAGAAGATTAATTTTCTACCAAAAGAGACAAATTAAAAAAAAAGATACTTATCAACAAATAGCTGAATATTGATTAAAAAAGCTACATATTCAATATAAAATGGTATACTTAAATTTTCCGCTGAAACAATAAATTTTCAACAAAAAAAAGCGAATTTTCAACCAAAAACATAATTTAAAAAAAAAAGGCATTTCTACTTGAAACAGAATAGTTGAATTTTCAACAACAAAAAAAGGAATTTACAACAAAATAAATAAGTTGTCAACCAAGTAGTTAAATTTTTGTCTAAAAGAGATCGATTTTTTTGCCAAATAGTTGAATTTTAAACTGAAAAAGATAAATTTTCAAACAAGAATGAAATAATTACATTTTTACAGAAAAAAAAATTACGAATAAAATTCGAATTTTCAACAAAATAGTTACATTTTTAACCAAAGAGATAATTTTTAAGCTAATATGATTTTTCTTCAACCAAAAAAGAAATGTGAAAAGAGTCGTTCAACTTTCAACTCAATAGTTGAATTTAAAAAAAAAAAAGTGTAATTTTCAAACAAAAAATGAAACTAAATTTCAACCAACTATTTGAATTTGTCACCAAAGTATATAATTTTCGCCCAAAACGATGAATTTTCAAGTAAAAATATTAATTGTAAGCCAAGTAGTTGAATTTTCATCTATAAAAGATAAGTTATTAACCGAAAATGGAAAAGTTCAATTTCAAGTTTAGAAAATTAACTTATAATTTAAAAAACGAATTTTTAAACAATACAGTTAAATTTCCTACTAAGACGAATTTTCAACAAAACAGTTGAAGTTTCAAACAAAAAAATAACATTCTAAGAAAATTTCTGAATTTCCTACAAAGCAGATTAATTTTTTTCAAAATAGTTAAAGTTTCAAACAAAATCATGAATTTTTAACGGAGGAGATTAATTTTCTACCGAAAAAGGAAAATTTTGAAACAAGAAAAAAAAATATACTAAATTGTGGAATTTTCAATCGAAAATGGATAAACTATCAACAAAATCGATGAATCCTCAAACAAACCAGATTAATTTTTTAACAAAATAGTCGAATTTTTCACCAAGAAGAATGGATTTTTTTTTGCGAAAGAGATGAATTTTAAAACAAAAACCGGAATTTGGAAGCAAGAAAGAGAAAGAAATTTTCACTGAACTGGTGAATTTTCAAGCCCAAAAAATGAATTTTCTACAAAATAGTTCCATTTTGGAACCAAAAAGGATGAGATTTTTTTAGAAAAAGAGATCAATTTTGAAACAAAAAACTTGAATTTCTAATTGGGAAAGAAAAAAAAAATTCACTAAATTGTTGAATTTTCAAACAAAAAAGATGAATTTTCAATGAATAAGTTGAATTTCCAACAGGAAAGTTCATTCTCAACCAAAAAGTTAAATTTTACAACAAAAATATTTGAATTTTTTACAAAAAAAAAAAAAAAAAAAAAAAAAAGAATTAAAAAAAAAAACCCTCTGCAGATATTGTTTCAGTAAAAGAGTGGAATTTTCAAACTGAAAATATTAATTCTCTAAAAAAAATATAATAGTAAATATTTTCCTAACAAAAATAAGATTCTAATTTGAAATCAAACACAGTTGATTTCAACCAAAAAAGGCGAATTTTCAACAAAATCCCTGAATCCTCAACCAAATCAGATAAATTTTTGAATGAATAACTCTAATTTTAAATAAAAAAAAGAATTTTCTATTGAATAGTTGAATTTTCAAGCCTAAAAGATTAATTTTCTACAAAAAAAGTTACTTTTCGACCAAATAGTTGGACCTTCTATCAAAATGAATAAATTTTAAACCAAATAGTTGAATTTTCATACCTAAAAAATTAATATTTAACAGTAAAGTTAATTTTCAACCAAATAGTGGAATTTTTCAGCAAAATATTCGAATTTCTTAGTCCAGAAGAAAACATGTTTGAAACAAAATAGTTAAATCATCAACTAGAGAGATTAATTTTTATCAAAATAGTTCAACTTTTAACCAAGTTTTTTAATTTTTTACCAGAAAATACTGAACCCTAATAATAGCTGAACCCTCTACAGTTATTGTTTTAGTAGAAGAGTTGAATTTTAAAACTGATAATATGAATTCTCTACAAAAAATATAATAGTGAATATTATTTTAACCAAAAAAAATTCTAATTTGAAATAAAAAACAGTTGATTTCAACGAGAAAATCAGATTAATTTTTTAACAAAATAGTTGAAAAATTTTTAGCAAAAGGGATAAATTTTCAAACGAATAACTCAAATTTTAAATCAAGAAAAAAAAATGTCTACTGAATAGTTGAATTTCCAAGCCGAAAATATTAATTTTCTACAAAGTTGGTTTTCAAACAAATAGTTGGACCTTCCTTAAAAATAATTAAATTTTTAACAAAATAAATGAATTTTCAACCAAATAGTTAAAATTTTATTCTCAAAATATTAATATTTAACAAAAAAGTTAATTCTCAACCAAATAGTGGAAATTTCTAGCAATTTTCAACTAAAATCATGAATCTTCAATCAAACAACTAAATTTGAAAAAGTAGTTCAACTTTCAACCAAGTAGTGGAATTTTGAAACAGAAAAGATAATTTTTTAGCAAAATAGCTAAACCCTCTAGAGATATTATTTTACTGAAGTTGAACGAATTTTCTACGAAACAGTTGAATTTTCAACCAAAAAAAAATTACTTTTTAACCAAATTTCTGAATTTCCTGCAAAGCAGATTAATTTTCTTTAAAATAGTTGAAGTTTGAAACAAAATCATGAATTTTTAATGAAGAAGATTAATTTTCTAGCAAAAAGACGAAATTTCAACAAAACACATGAATTTTAACCTGGATTTTCAATCTGGAATATTCCGAATAATCTCGATTACAAGTGGAATACTCAAAATTACCCTGGATTATTCGAATTACCCCGGATTACCATTTTTGATAAGAGAGCGATCTAACGGATTACAAGAGTTGTTTCCCCCTCGGAACAAACTATGAATTATAAAATATTAAAACACTTTTCATTTTCATTTTAGTCAAATCGAATAAAAAATCCCGGTTGCTGAATCAAATTCTCTGTCATTTCCCAGTTTTTTCTTTGTAAATAAACTTCCCGGATTTTCCCAGTTTTCCGATTTTCCGGTCAGGTAGAAACCCTGCAAGAATATAAAATTTCGAGCAAGAAGAATTAGAAAACAGTTTGGTTAAAAGTATAATTTGTATCGCAGGAAATGAATAAAGAAAATGATTGAAAGAGAGAATTGAATGCCTGTGAAATTCCATTGCACCTGTAGTTACAGATAAATAAGAAATTATATGCGACCAGGAAAAAAGACATTATTTTTGTATCGAAAGTGGTTCATAAGCGGCATAAGTGATCAAGAGAGCGTAAGTGACGAGTGCCTTGCGACACGCAATTACGGCCTTCGGGAGAGCAACCATATAACTGGTCCAAGTCGAAATATCAGGAAAGTCCATCGTCTCGAGAAAGGCAAAAAAAAATTGCAGGTATGAAGAGGTATAACAGGATGTAAACACATATATGTGGCAATATGAACCACACCCAAAAAACGAGGAAAAAAATATGCTCTGAATTTAAATCCTTCGAGGTTCATTACTCATTCGCATTTTATATGTATTCATTATCATTTGTGTCATCTCTATATATGAGATCACAAATTACATGATAACAGTTTGTAATTTACGAGAAACTAGGGACCTTCCTTTCTTTGGATGGTACATTTCAACCAGTAGAAAAGGTCAATTATTGCCAGACGTGTTTGACTGAAAATTCCTTTTTTCTTGAAAATTAATTATTACTACTAAAAATTTAATTTATTTGTGTCTTCCTTATATATGAGGTCACAAACTACGTGATATCAGTTTGGAATTTAAGGAAAAATAAGGACTTTCCTTCCTTCGGATTGTAAATTTCAACCAGTAGAAAAGGTCAATTATTGTCAGGTGTTTTTGGCTGAAAATTCGTTTTCTTGAAAATCAATTATTCCTATTCAAAATTTAATTCATTTTTGTATTCCTTATGTATGAGGGCACAAATTACGTGATAACAGTTTTGAATTTGAGAAAAAATAAGGACCTTCCTTTCTTTGGATAGTAAATTTCAATCAGTAGAAAAAGTCAATTATTGTCAGACGTTTTGGGTTGAAAATTCCTTTTTTTCTTGAAAATTAATTATTCCCACTAAAAATTTATTTCATTTTTGTATTCCTCATGTATGAGGTCACAAAGTACGTGATGACTGTTTGGAATTTAAGAGAAATTAAGGACTTTATTTTCTTCTGACAGTAAATTTAAAACAGTAGTAAAATTAAATTATTTTCAGACGTCTGATCAATACATTTTTCTATATAATTTTTTTTTCTTTTGTTTAAGGATTTGGTTTCAAATGTAATTATTTGTTTCAAAGTTCCTTTTTTCGTTCAAAATTAATTGTTTTAACTGAAAATTTGATTGATTTGTGTCATCATTATGTATAAGATCTCAAATTAGGTTATCATGGTTTGGAATTCAACAGAAATTAAGGACTTTAATTTCTACTGATAGTAAATTTCGACCAGTAAAAAAAGTCAATTATTGTCAGACGCTTTGGTTGAAAATTCCTTTTTCTCTTGAAAATTAATTATTCCTATTAAAATTTAATTCATTTGAGTCTTCGTTATGTATGAGTTCACAAATTACGTGATAACAGTTTGGAATTTAAGAAAAAATAAGGACCTTCCTTTCTTTGGATAGTAAATTTCAACCAGTAGAAAAACTTATTTATTGTCAGATGTTATTGGTTGAAAATTCCTTTTTTTCTTGAAAATTAATTATTCATACTGAAAATTTAATTCATTTGAGTCTTCCTTATGTATGAGGTCACAAATTACGTGATAACTGTTTGGAATTCAAGACAAATTAAGGACCTTCCTTTCTTCGGATAGTAAATTTCAACCAGTAGAAAAGGTCAATTATTGTCAGACGTTTTTGGTTGAAAATTCCCTTTTTTCTTGAAAATTAATTATTCCCACTAAAAATTTAATTCATTTCAGTCTTCCTCATGTATGAGGTCACAAATTACGTGATAACAGTTTGGACTTTGAGAGAAATTAAGGACTTTATTTTCTTCCGACAGTAAATTTGAATCAGTAGTAAAATTAAATTATTTTCACACGTCTGATCAAGACATTTTTCTATATCATTTTTTTTAGTTTTGTTTAAGGATTTGGTTTAAAATGTAATTATTTGTTTAAAAATTCCTTTATTCGTTCAAAATTAATTGTTTTTACTGCAAATTTGCTTAATTTGTCTCATCCTCATGTGTAAGATCACAAATTAGATGATCATGCTTTGGAATTCAACAGAAAATAAGCACTTTAATTTCTGCTGATAGTAAATGTCAAGTATTTTGAGAGGTCATCAAAATTCGACAACTTTTGTTGGAAATTAACTTTTATGTTAAAAATTTATATTTTTGAGTGATAAACTTAACCTTCTTATAGAAAATTCATCTTTTTGGCTTTAAAATACAACATTGGAAATTATTATTTTTTCTTATAATTCAACTGTTTTTGATTTGAAATTAAAATATTTTTTGCTGAAAATATCAACTATTACACTTTTTGTAGATTATAAATTACGTGATAATAGTTTTGAATTTACGAGAAACTAAGGACCTTCCTTTCTTCGGATAGTAAATTTCAACCAGTAGAAAAGGTCATTCAATTTCAGACGTTTTTGGTTGAAAATTCATTTTTTTTTCTTGAAAATTAATTATTCCTACTAAAAATTTAATTTATTTGAGTCTTCCTTATGTATGAGGTCCTAAAGTACGTGATAACAGTTTGGAATTTAAGAGAAATTAAGGACTTTAATTTCTACTGATCGTAAATTTCAATCAGTAGTAAAAGTCAATTATTTTCAGACGTCTACTGAATACATTTTACTATTTAATTTTTCAAAGTTTTTGTCAGAAAATTCGAAACTGGAGAAAAACTTAAATGTCCAACTATTTTATAAACAACTTTTTTCTGGACTTCAAAATTCAACAACTTTTGTTCAAAATTAACTTTTATGTTAAAAATGTATATTTTTGGGTGAAAAACTTAACCTTCTGTAGAAAATTCATCTTTTTGGATTTAAAATGCAACATTTTGGATTACATTTTTTTACTTTATCGACTATGAAATCTTTTTGATTGAAAATTCCTCATTTTTGTTTGAAAATTCATCTGTTTGGGTTGAGGATTCAAATAGTTTGTTGAAAATTATTATTTTTTCATTTAATTCAACTGTTTTTGATTCGAAATGAAAATATTCTACGCTTCAACATTCATTTCAAATTTTTGCAATTTAACTTCTTTCTTGAAAACTCCTTTTTTTTGTTAAAAGTTAATTGTTTTAAATAAAAATTTAATCTACTTGCGCCATCTTCATTTCTGCTGATAGTAAATTTAAATTAGTAGAAAAAGTCAATTATTCTCAGGCGTTTTTGAAACTCATTGGTTTAAAATTTAACTATTTTGTTGAAAATTCCTTCTATTTTTTGAAAATTAATTATTTCAACTGAAAATTTAATTTCTTCTGATAGTGAATTTCATTGAGTAGAAAAAGCCAGGGAAGTCCTGGCAATTAAGAACTGGAAGAAAAACTTGAGAGTTCAACTTTTTTTAAACTACTTTATTTTGGCTTCAAAATTCAACAACTTTCGTCTGAAATTAATTTTTTTGTTCAAAATCCATATTTTCATGTGAACAACTGAACCTTTCTGTAGAAAACTCATATTTTTTGTTTAAAAATTCATCATTTTGGATTTTTTTTTCTTCATTGACAGAGGAATCTTTTTGGTTGAAAATTCAACTCTTTTGTTGAAGACTCCTCTTTTTGAGTTATAAATTAATCTAATTTGTTGGAAATTCATTTTTGTTTTGTTTAATAGGACTATTTTTAATTAAAAATAAAAACACTATTTATAAAATTATCACCCATAGAATTATAGAATTAATTTTTTTTTGGCTGAAGATTCATCTCATTGATTCAAAATGCAATTATTTTGTTGAAAGTTCCTTTTTTTGTTGATAATTAATTGCTTCACCCAAACATTTTATTTATTTGTGTCATTTTTATATATGAGATCAAAAATTACGTGATAAAAGTTTGGAATTCAACAGAAATTAAGGAGCTTAATTTCTTCTGATAATAAATTTCAATAAGTAGAAAAAGTTAACTATTTTTAGGCGTCTAATGAATACATTTTACTATTTAATTTTTCAAAGTTTTTGTCAGGGAATTCGAAACTGGAAACAAACTTTAGAGTTGAACTTTTTTATAAACAATTTTTTTCGCTTTAAAATTCAACAATTTTTTGGAAAATGAACTTTTTTTTGAAAATATATATTTTTGTGTAAAAATTCAACCATTTTGTAGAAAATTCACCTTTTTGACTCTAAAATTCAACATTTAGGTTTAAATTTTTTTCCTCACTAAGAAATTTTTTTGGTCGAAATTTCCTGTTTTTTGTTTAAAAATTCATCTTTGTAGGTTGAGGATTCAAATAGTTTGTTTTGGAAATAATTTTTTTCCATTTAATTGAACTGTTTTTGATTTAAAATAAAAATATTTTTTCGTGAAAATATCAACTATCATACTTTTTGTAGCGAAGTATGAATATTTATCTCAGTGGTTTACAATTGAACTATTTTGTTGAAAATTCCTTTCTTTGTTAAAAACTAATTGTTTCAAATAAAAATGTTATTCACGTCTGTCATATTTACAAGATCACAGATTACGTAATAACAGTTTGAAATTGAAGAGAAATTAAGGACCTTGATTTCTTCTGATAGTAAATTTGAATCAGTAGAAAAAGTCAATCATTGCCAGACGGGTTTGGTTAAAAATTCATTTCTTTGTTTTCAAATTCAACTATTTTGTTGAAAATTGCTTTTGTTGTTGCAAATTAATTATTTTAACTGAAAATTTAATTCGTTTGAGTAAAATATTCCCGATCTAGCCCCCCCCCCCCCAAAGAATTTTCTTAAAAAGATATTATTTTCGTTTAAAAATTAAACTGTTTTTTTTTCATCGTTTTTCTTGTACTAATATTCAACTATTTAAGTAAAAAATTCAACTATTTCGTGAAAAATTTATATTTGTGATTCAAAAATGCATCCCATTGTTCGTTGAGGATTCAACAATTTTGTTGAAAATTTCTCGTTTTCGGTTGAATTAAACGGTTTTTGGTTTATATTAAAATCCTTTCTGGTGATGGTTTTTGATATTTTTTGGTTAAAACTTCAACCTCTTACATAGTTGAAAGTGGAAATACTTTGTTGAAAATTATTTTTTTTTTCGTTGACTCATCTTTCAGATGAAAAAACCTTATTTTTGGTAAAAATTGAACTATTTTGCTGAAAATTCTTTTCTTTTTTGTTAAAAATTAATTCTTCAAACTAAAAATGTAATCAAATAATCTTCGGTTGATAATTTATCTTCTTCAGTTGAAGATTCCTCTTTTTCGTCGAAAATTCAATTATTTGGTTAAAATTAATTTTTTTTTGTAGAAAACGTATCTTTTCGGTAGAAAATTAATCACATTCAACTTTTCTGTAAAAAATTTTTTTTCCAAGTGTCCTATCGTTCCGAAATTTCGGGATGACTAGTCCATCCCCTTTTCCATCTTCGCCAATTTTTCGGGTCGACTGGACCTTTTTTTGTTTTAAATTTAAAAATCATTTTGTACATTTTTTTGTTAAAAATTCATGTTTTCGTGTTGTAAACTCAAACTTTTTGTAGAAAATTTGTCCTTTTGGCTATAAAATTTAACATTTTTGATTAAATTTTTATTCCTTATTGACTGAAAAATGTTTTTGGTTGAAGATTTATCATCTTTAGGTGAAGATTCAACTATGTGGTTTAAAATTGATGTATTTTATTGTAAATTCGTCTTTTGTGGTTAAAATTTTTTTTTCTCAGTTGGAAGTTCTTCTTTTTAAGTGGTTTTGGTTCAAATATAATTTTTTTGGTTGATGTTTCATCATGTTAGTTAAAATACTAATTTCTTTCGTTAAAAATCAATTTTTTTTAAAATTCATGTATCAACGGCCAACGGCCATACCACGCTGGAAAACCCAGTTCTCGTCAGATCACTGAAGTTAAGCAGCGTTGGACGCGGTTAGTACTTGGAAGGGTGACCATTCAAGAATACTGACATGAGTGCTGTTGCCACATCGTGGGTGTGGTGAGCCCACACTTGTAGTTATTTATAACTACAAGAAAAACCTAGAAACACTACCCGAATCGGGTAGTGTCACGCCTACCCTGAAAGGGAAATGGTTTAATGGTATATATATATATATATTTTAAAATTCATCCTTTTCAGTAAAAAATTAATCTTCTTAAATGAAAATTTACATTTTTGGTGAAAAATTGAATTTTTCGGTTGAAAATTTAACTGTTTCATAGATTTTTGTTTGCTTTAAAATTCGACAAATTTCGCGGGAATTAACTGTTTTGTTAGAAGTTTATATTTTCGGCTTGAAAACTCGCCCGTTTTGTGGAATTCTTGTCTTTTTGGAATTAAAATTCAAGATTTTGGATTACATTTTTTCTCTGTATTGACTGAAGAATCTTTTTGATTAAAACTTTCACTCTTTTGTTGAAAATTCCTCTTTTTGGTTTAAAATTTGATCTGTTAAGGTTGAGGATTCAACTATTTTGCTGAAAATTCAATTTTTTTTTATTAGAAGTAAAATATTTTTTTGTGGAAATATCAACTTACACTTTTTTTAGAGAATTCAATTTTTATGATGAAGATTTATCTCATTGGTTTAAAATTGAACTAAGTTTTAAAAATTCCCTTTTTTTTGTTGAAAACTAATTGTTTAAACTCAAAATTTAATTATTACAGTTTTATTACGAAATTTATCTTTTTGAGTTGAAAACTCAACTATTTATTCAAAAATACATGTATTTTGTTGAAAATTTATCTTGTTAGGTCTGTTTTGAAAATTGTTTTTTTTTTTTTAATTAATTTCTTAACATTGAATTTATCCTTTTCAGCCGAATCTTCATCTATTTTGTGAAAAATTTAATAACTTGTAATATATATGTGGATGTAATATTTTTTTTATTAAAATTTTTCTTACGTATGGTGTTCTTGGCCCCCCCCCCCCCCCAGCCTCACCAATCGTCTTATGTAACTTGTGGAAGACCCCTTATAAAATTAAGAACGACTGTTTTCACTAGAAGTTTTTAGGATAAATTAAGATAACAATATTTTATTTTTGTATTGACATTATTAATTTTCTTGGTAAAAGGTTGTTTTCATACCTAAAAGAAGAATTTATGACGATCAGGGAAAATGAAAAGTTGAAATTTAAGAATTTTGAATTAATTTTATTTTTTTTTCTTACCTTCGTAAGGGTGCTGTGTGAGAACCGAAATGTTGGTTAATATTATAAATGCTTTCATATTGTAATTTGATAATAATAGAAATAAAAAAGACGAAAGAAATAAAAAAGAGAAGGAAGAGGATTTGGTTAGTTGCCTTCTCATGTTTCTCTCCTTTTTTTTTATTTTTGTCCAAAGAAACCAAATTTTTTCTGTTCTTAGTAATGGCAATGAAGCATTTGGTGGTGGTCCAAATTTGATCTTGGATTCTTGGTTTATTTTCAGGAATTCTATACATTAATGAAAAGTTGTTCACGGAAAAATCAGAAAAAGTCAGGTAAATGAACTACAATATTGATTTCTGATTTTGCAACATGAAGAAGTGGAACTATTTGCTCACGAAACGAGGATTAATTTGAATAAGTGCACGTTTGCACAATCTCAGAGATCATAGAGAAAAGTATAGTGCCCCATAAAAAAGTGTTTAGTATGCTAATTGAGGAAAAACAATTGTCTCTTTAGGATAATGACAACCCTGAACTGTCCTTAACCCTAAACAGTAACCACTTTCAGTTTGAAGGAGTGCAAAAATATTCTCACCAATAGAAGAAAATATTGCAAAGTGGTTTCAGTTTCGTTCGCACGCCGAGGATGGTCTCAATAATAAATTGCTCATAACGATCGACTCTTGCAAATACCATTTTAGCAGCATTTTATCAAATTAGGGAGATACTGTAGCCGCAAGAAAAAATTTATGGAAATTCCCTTAAAACATTTCGCGATTAGCGAGAAGATAAATTACTCTTGAGAATATTGCATACCGAACAGGTTTTTGATGATCTGAGAATCTCAGGGATTACATTTAACAATAAGTTTATTGATAGGATCAGTGTTGGGTAATTTTTTTTTTTTTTTGAGTAACTTCAAGTTACCTGAAAAGTTACTTTTTTCACTTTGTTAATTGTATAATTTCAAATTTTAAATAATTAAGATGATAACTCTTAAAGAAAATAATTTAAAAATAAATAGGCATTAGCTAAAGTCAATGAAAGATAGACAATATATTTCGAACAGTGAACAACAATACATATTTAGAATAAAATTGAAAAATTGAATTGTTCGTCAATATTTGATTAAATTCAGTAAAATTTGTCCTGAAATTCAGGTAACAATTTCAAGCATAAGGTACTTCAATGTTTCAAATTTCTGACAAAATACCTTTTGTATAATTTATGCTAAAACGCTTTCAATTCCCAATATTTAAAAAAAAATTAATTTTAATCAAAATAAATGGGCTTTTAAGAAAATTATCTAATTTTCAATTAAAAAGATCAATTTTCATCAGAAGATTGAATTTCCAACAAAAAGTTGAATTTTCAAGCCAAGTAAAGGATGAATTTTTTACAAAAACGTAACTTTGCAAAAAAATAGTTTAATCTTCTACCAAAGTGATTAAATTTTCATAAAATAATTAATTTTCAAGCAAATATTTGAATTGTTATACCAAAAATAATCATTTACGTCAAAAAAGTTAACTTTCAATTAAATAGTTGAATTTACTAAGATTTAAAAAAAAAGGATAAATTTTCAATAAAAGAATTAAACTTTCAACAAAAGAGTTAATTCTCAACCAAATAGTTCAATTTTTTACCCGAATATTTGAATATTAAAAAAAAAATTGAATCTTCAATGAAAAAACTTAATTTTTAACATGGTTATTCAAGTTTTGAACTAATTAATTTGATTTTCTGCCAGAAAATACGATTTTTCAGCAAAAAAGCTAAACCCCCTACAGATATTATTTTACTAAAAGAGTTAAATTTTCAATAAAAAAATATGAATTTCCAACAAAAATATTCATTATTTTTTAACCAACTACTTGAAAATTTAGCCAAAATAGTTTGATTTCTAAAAAAAATACATGAATTTTCAACCAAAACAGATGAATTCTTGACGGAAAATATAATAGTAAATGATATTTTAACCCAAAAAGATTTTAAATTAGAATCAAAGAAAGTTTGAATTCAACGGAAAAGACGAATTTTCAACAAAATCGCTAGATACTCAACCAAATCAAATTAATTTTTTACCCAAAATAGTTGGATTTTCAACAAAGACGGCTAAAACTTTTTGGCAAAAAAAAAAATAATAATTTGAAACGAAAACCCAGAATTTTGAATGTGGAAAAAAAAAATTTCACGAAATTTTTTAATTTTCAAGCCAAAAAGATCAATTTCCTACAAAAAAGGTAATTTTTAAACAAATAGATGGACTTTCTACTAAAAAAATTAATTTTTATCAAGATACATTAATTTTCAACCAAACTGTTGAATTTTTGCACCAAAAATATTAATTTTCATCTCAAAAGTTAATTTTCTATTAAATAGTTGAATTCTCTACGATTTTCAAACAAAAAGGATGCATTTTCAACAAATGAGTTAAATTTTCAACAAAAGTGTTAATTCTTAACCAATCAATTCAATTTTCTACCAAAATATTGGAATTTGCTACCCCACAAAAAAAAAAGAATTTGAAATAAAATAGTTAAATTTTCAACCAAAGAGATAAATTTTTAACTAAAATTAAGAATCTTCAACAAAGCAAATGAATTTTTAACAAAGTAGTTAAATTTTTAACCAAGTAGTTAAATTTTCAACCAGAAAAGATGATTTTCAGTAAAATAGCTGAATCCTCTACAGATATTATTTTACTGAAAGAGTGGAAATTTCCAGCCGAAAAAATGAATCTTCAACAAAAATTCATTTATTCTTTCAGGAAATGAATAATAAATAATTTAGTTATTCTTCAATGAACTAGTTCAAATTTTTTCCAAATAGTTTAATTTTTTAAAAAGTACATGAATTTTCACGAAGAATAGATGAATTTTCAACAAAAAATATAATAAATATAATATATAAAATATAATAATGAACAAAAAAAGGTGAATTTTCAACAAAATCGCTAAATACTTAACCAAATCAGAATAATTTTCTACCAAAATAGTTGAATTTTCAATTAAAAAAGACGAGATTTTTTCATCAAAAGAGATTAGTTTTGAACCGAAAAAGCCGAATTTTAAAACGAGAAAAAAATCTACTAAATTTTTGAATTTTCAGGCGAAAATGGATAAACTATCAACAAAATCGATGAATCCTCACTTAAACGAGATTAATTTTTTAACAAACTAGTCGAATTTTTGACCAAGAAGAATATATTTTTGTTGCGAAAGAGATGAATTTTAAAACAAAAAACCCGAATTTGGAAGCAAGAAAAAGAAAAAAAATTCCACTAAACTGTTGAATTTTCAAGACCAAAAGACGAATTTTCAACAAAATCGCTGAATCCTAAACCAAATTAAAATAATTTTCTACCAAAATATTTGATTTTTAACCAACAAGGATGAGATTTTTTAAGCAAAAGAAATCAATTTTGAAACAAAAAACTAGAATTTCTAATTAAGAAAGAAAAAAAAATTTCACTGAATTGTTGAATTTTAAGCAAAAAAGATGAATTTTCAACAAAAGAGTTAAATTTTCAGCAGAAAAGTTTATTCTCAACCAAATAGTTAAATTTTATTTAAAAAATTTGAATTTTGTACAAAAAAACGAATTAAAAAGAAAATAGTTAAATTTACAAACAAAGAGGTGAATTTTTAACCAAAATCATGAATCTTCAACCAAAAAAATTAATTTTTAACAAAATAGTTTAACTTTTAGCCAAAAAAAAAAGATTCTAATTTGAAATCAAACACAGTTGATTTCAATTAAAAAAGGGAAATTTTCAACAAAATCGCTGAATCCTCAACCAAATCAGATTAATTTTTTTACAAAAATTGTTAAATTTTCAACGAAAACTTATACAATTTTTGAGCAAAAGGGATACATTTTCAAACGAATAACTTGAATTTTAAATCAAGAAAAAAAATTTCTATTGAATAGTTGAATTTTTAAGCCAAAAAGATTAATTTCCTACAAAAAAGTTACTTTTCAACCAGATAGTTGGACCTTTAATCAAAATTATTAAATTAAAAAAATAAATGAATTTTCAACCAAATAGTTGAACTTTTATACCTAAAATATTAATATTTAACAAGAAAGTTCATTCTTAAACAAATAGTAGAATTTTCTAGCAAAATATTCGCATTTCCTAGTCCAAAAGAAAAAAAGTTTGAAACAAAATAGTTAAATCTTTAACCAAAGAGATGAATTTTTAACTAAAATCATGAATCTTCAACCAAAAAACTGAATTTAAAAAAGTAGTTCAATTTTCAACCAAGTAGTTAAATTTTCAAACAGAAAAGATAATTTTTCAGAAAAATAGCTGAACCCTAAAATAGTTTAATTTTCAACAAATTACATAAATTTTGAAGCCAAAAGGGCGAATTTTTTACAAAAAAGTTGCCTTTTGAAACCGAAAATATAAGTTTTCCACAAAAAATATGATTTTCAATCGAATGGTTGAACTTTTCACCAAACTTGTTGAATTTTTAATAAAATACATGACGTTTCAACCAAAAATGATTTTATTTTGAAATCAATTACAGTTGAATTCAACCAGGAAAGACAAATTTTCAACAAAATAGCCAAGCAGAACAAATTTTAAATATTTCAATTTTTAATTTGAAATTCTTTTATTAAATTTATAATAGATTCTAGGTTAAAAATGTTACAAGTTTCAGATTTTGGTATTTAATTATTAATGGTCAGGGAAAATGAAAAATTATTCAGGGAAAAATTAGGGAATTTTTTAAATGAAGTTTTGCGGTAACCCCGAAATAATATTCTTGTTAGTAATTTGTTTGCCTTGTACTTATATTTATTTAACTTTTTTTTTCAAATTCTTTCTCCGGAAGATTATCTTTTTAGCTATAAAATTTATCATTTGTTTGAAAATTTAACAGTTTTGCTAAAAAGCCATTCTTTTTGATTGAAAATTCAACCATTTCATAGAAAAATAACTTGTTTAAAATTCATATTTTCGTGTTGAAAAGTTAACTGGAATATTTCTTGGATGAAAATTCAACTATTCATTTGAAAATTGGTTTATTTATTTGAAAATTAATCTGTTTTAGTAGAAATTTCATCTTTCTTGATAATTTAAAGTTGAAGTTGAAAAGTCATCCTTTTTGGTTAAAAATTCAACTGTTTTTTTTTTTAATTCGTCTTTTTGGGTTGAAAAATCAAGTATCTTCGTAGAAAATTAACTTCTTGTTTAAAACTCATATTTTAATGTTGAATAGTCGAACTAAAATATTTTTTTGATGAAAATTCGAATTTTTTTAAAATTTGATTAAAAAATTCAACTGTTTTAGTAGAAATTTCATCTTTCTTGGAAAAAATGAAACTATTTGGTTGAAGATTCAATAAGTTTGTTAAAAAGTCATTCTTTTTGTTTAAAAATTCAACTGTTTTGTTGAAAATTCGCCTTTTTGGTTTGAAAAATCAGTATCTTCGTTGAAAATTGACTTCTTGTTAAAAACTCATATTTTAATATTGAATAGTAAAACTAAACTATTTTTTTTAATGAAAATTCAGATTTTTTTCAAATTTGATTTTTTCAATTCGAAAATTTATGCGTTTTAGTAGAAATGTCACTCTTCTTGGATAAAAATGCAACTATTTGGTTGAAGATTGAATAATTTCGTTAAAAAGTTATTCTTTTTGCTTGAAAATTCAAGTATCTTCGAAGAAAATTTAATTCTTATTTAAAACTTATATTTGAATGTTAAAAAGTAAAATTAAAATCTTTTTTGGATGAAAATTCAATCTTTTTCGAATTTGTCTTTTTTTTAATTCATCTGTTTTAGTAGAAATGTCATCTTTCTTGGATAAAAATGCATTATTTGGTTGAAGATTCAATAAGTTTGTTAAAAAGTCATACTTTTTGTTTGAAAATTTAACTGTTTTGTTGAAAATTTGTCTTTTTGGTTTAAAAAATTAGTATCTTCGTAGAAAATTGATTTCTTGTTTAAAACTCATATTTTAATGTTGAATAGTGAAACTAAAATCTTTTTTTCGATGAGAATTCAAATTTTTTTTCAATTTGATTTTTTTATTTAAAAATTCATCTGTTTTAGTAGAAATTTCACTCTTCTTGGATAAAAATGCAACTATTTGTTTGAAGATTCAATAATTTTGTTAAAAAGTAATTCTTTTTGGTTAAAAATTCAGACGTTTTCTTGAAAATTCAAGTATCTTCGAAGGAAATTTACTTCTTATTGAAAAAAAATATTGATATGTTGAAAAGTCAAAGTAAAATATTTTTTGTATGAAAATTCAATCTTTTTCAAATTTGTTTTTTTTTTATTTAAAAATTCATGTGTTTTAGTAGAAATTTCATCTTTCTTGGATAAAAATGCATTATTTGGTTGAAGATTCAATAAGTTTGGTAAAAAGTCGTCCTTTTTGTTCACAAATTAAACTGATTTGTTGAAAATTCGTCTTTTTGGTTTAAAAAATCAGTATCTTCGTGGAAAATTGATTTCTTGTTTAAAACTTATTTTTTGATGTTGAATAGAAAAACTAAAATCTTTTTTTGGATGTGAATTCGAATTTTTTTTTTAATTTGATTTTTTTATTTGAAAATTCATCTGCTTTAGTAGAAATTTCACTCTTCTTGGATGAAAATGCAACTATTTGGTTGAAGATTCAATATTTTTGTTAAAAAGTCATTCTTTTTGGTTACAAATTAAATTGTTTTGTTGAAAATTCAAGTATCTTCGAAAAAAATTTATTTCTTATTTGAAACTCATATTTAAATGTTGAAAAGTCAAATTAAAATCTTTTTTGGATGAAAATTCAATCTTTTTCAAATTTGTCTTTTTTATTTAAATTTAAAGGCCAACAGCCATACCACGCTGAAAAAACCAGTTCTCGTCAGATCACTGAAGTTAAGCAGCGTTGGGCGCGGTTAGTGCTTGGATGGGGTGACCATTCGAGAAAACTGAGTGCTGTTGGCACATCGTGGGTGTGGTGAGCCCACACTTGTAGTTATTTACTACAAGAAACTAACCTAGAAACACTACTCGAATCGGGTAGTGTCACGCCTACCCTGAAAGGGAAATGGCTTAATGGTATATATTTAAAAATTCATCTGTTTTAGTAGAAATTTCATCTTTGTTCATAATATAAAGTTAAAGTTAAAAAGTCATCCATTTTGGTTAAAAATTCAACTGTTTTGTTGAAAATTCATCTTTTTGGTTTAAAAAATCAGTGTCTTCGTAGACAAGTAACGTCTTGTTTAAAACTGATATTTTAATGTTGAATAGTAAAACTGAAATCTTTTTTTGGATGTGAATTCAAATTTTTCTTTTTAATTTGATTTAAAAATTCATCTGTTTTAGTAGGAATGTCATCTTTCTTGGATAAAAATGCAACTATTTGGTTGAAGATTCAATAAGATTGTTAAAAAGTCATCCCTTTTGGATAAAAATTCAACTGTTTTGTTGAAAATTCGCCTTTTTAGTTTAAAAAATCAGTATCTTCGTTGAAAATTGACTACTTGTTTAAAACTCATATTTTAATATTGAATAGTAAAACTAAAATATTTTTTTGGA
This sequence comes from Andricus curvator, assembly GCA_932195095.1. NCBI lineage: Eukaryota > Metazoa > Arthropoda > Insecta > Hymenoptera > Cynipidae > Andricus > Andricus curvator. Next base: position 270,380 of record CAKNYM010053038.1, read on the forward strand.
TGAGAATTCAAATTTTTTTCCAATTTGATTTTTTCATTTGAAAATTCATCTGCTTTAGTAGAAATTTCACTATTCTTGGATAAAAATGCAACTATTTGGTTGAAGATTCAATAATTTTGTTAAAAAGTCATTCTTTTTGGTTGAAAATTCAACTACTTTGTTGAAAATTCAAGTATCTTCGAAGAAAATTTAATTCTTATTTAAAACTTATATTTAAATGTTAAAAAGTAAAATTAAAATTTTTTTTGGATGAAAATTCAATCTTTTTCGAATTTGTCTTTTTTTTTAAATTCATTGAAGATTCAATAAGTTTGTTAAAAAGTCATCATTTTTGTTTACAAATTCAACTGTTTTGTTGAAAATTCGCCTTTTTGGTTTAAAAAATCAGTATCTTCGTAGAAAATTGACTTCTTGTTTAAAACTCATATTTTAATGTTGAATAGTGAAACAAAAATATGTTTTTTGATGAGAATTCAAATTTTTTTTTAATTTGATTTTTTTTATTTAAAAATTCATCTGTTTTAGTAGAAATTTCACTCTTCTCGGATAAAAATGCAACTATTTGGTTGAAGATTCAATAATTTTGTTGAAAAGTCATTCTTTTTGGTTAAAAATTCAACTGTTTTGTTGAAAATTCGTCTTTTGTGTTGAAAAATCAAGTATCTTCGTAGAGAATTAACTTCTTGTTTATAACTCATATTTTAATGTTGAATAGTCGAACTAAAATCTTTTTTTGATGAAAATTCAAATTTTTTAAAAAATTGATGTAAAAATTCATCGTTGAAGATTCAATAAGTTTGTTAAAAAGTCATTCTTTTTGTTTGAAAATTGAACTGTTTTGTTGAAAATTCGTCATTTCGGTTTAATAAATCTGTATCTTCGTAGAAAATTGACTTCTTGTTTAAAACTCATATTTTAATGTTGAATAGTAAAACTAAAATCTTTTTTTGGATGAGAATTCAAATTTTTTTTTAAACTTGATTTTTCGATTTGAAAATTGGTTTACTTAATTTAAAAATTCATCTGTCTTGGTAGAAATTTCATCTTTCTTGATAATTTAAAGTTAAAGTTAAAAAGTCATCCTTTTTGGTTAAAAATTCAACTGTTTTGTTGAACATTCGTCTTTTTGGTTTGAAAAATCAGTATCTTCGTAGAAATTGACTTCTTGTTTCAAACTTATATTTTAATATTGAATAGTAAAAATATAATCTTTTTTTGAATGATAATTCAAATTTTTGTTAAATTTAATTTTTTATTTGAAATTTCATCTCTTTTAGTAGAAATCCCACTCTTCTTGGAAAAAATTCAACCATTTCGTTGAAGAGTCAATAATTTTTTTAAAAGTCAAATTACAATCTTTTTTTATTGAAAATTCAATCTTTTTCAAATTTGTCTTTTTTATTTAATAGATCATCTGTTCTAGTATAAATTTTATCTTTCTTTGATGAAAATGCAACGGTTTGTTTGAAAATTAATCTTGTTTTCTTCAGGATTCAACAATTTTATTTTAAAATTTTTGTTAAACGACTTTGTTGAGAAATCACTTTTTTGTTGAAGATTCATTATTTTTAGTCGAAAATTCATCTCTTTGGTTGAAAATTGACCTACTTTTGTTGAAAATTAATTTTTTTGCTGAAAATTCATATTTACTGATTGAAAATTCAATTTTTACATAGAAAACTCGTCTTTTGGCTTGAAGGTTAAACAGTTTACGTAAACATTTTTCTTCATGACTCAAAAATCTTTATTTGTAAAAAATTCGTCTTTGTGATTTTAAAATTCATTTTTTAAACAAAATTTCATATTTTTTGGTTGAAATATCAACTATTGAACTTTGTTGTTGAAAATTCCTGTTTTTAGGTTGAAAATTCAATGCTTTTGTGGATAACTCAATTATTTTGTTTAAAAATTCCAGTATTTTCTTGAACATTTAATTATTTTGTTGAAAATTCAAATATTTTGTTCGAAATGCAAGTATTTTGTTAAAAAATCATCTTATATGGTAGAAAAGTCATTTTTTGTTTAAAATGAATAAATAAATCTGAAAATTTTAAATTTGTAGCTGAAATATTGTTTTATTCCGTTTATAAAAGACCTTGAGTTAAAAACATTACAAGAATAAAATCCTGTTATTTGAATGTTAATGATTAGGGAAAATAAAAAATTGGTCAAGGATAAATCAGAGAATTTTGAAAATGAATTTTCACCCTGCTAAGCATTATCTAAAATACAAAAAATTGCCATAAGTCCCATATCTTATTATTTCTGGAAACCATAAATTACGTCCCGCACGCGGGGGGGGGGGGCTAAAAATATTTTGTGACGGTTCGTTACAAGGATTATTAAATTATCTAAAAAAAAAAAGAGAATGGTGAATCGAATTCCAAATGGAAGAAATTGATACCTTGCTCTCTGATGGAAAATAATTGTTGAGGATAAAAAAAATTAAAGGTTTCACCTGAAGAACAATTATCACAATTATTGAGGGCTAATCCTTTCTTCATCAAGCAACGATGGAAGCAGAGAAGTGGACGATTGCTTACATTTTTTTTTTAATTAAAAAATATATATAGTTTTAAGTTTCTGTAATGGTAGCTATAAATTATAGTAGCATGTCCTACTTTTGTATTTAAGTTGTAAATCACTTGTGAGATTTTAAATTACCAAAAAATAGTGTACTCGTATGTTTTGTTACAGAAAAGTGAGTAATCAAATATTTTTCACTTTCTTCAATAAGAAAGAGAAAAAAGTATATTTTACAGAGAGGGAAACAATTGTAAGTAATTTTCCTAGGAGATTATTAGATAATAACAAAACTATCGATAATGTGCTTATTATAGAATCTAGATAATAACAAAGCTGGGGATATCCACCTGAAAGATAATCACTTCATTTTATCATTATAGGCAGGTGCAATTTAGGTCTCTATTGATGGAGATAATGCAATATCGATTATATTGTCTCTTTCGGTGTAGGACTAAATGTTGTGAGCTAATCTTTAGTATTTTGAAATGAAGTGATTTCTTAAAATTGGATAGTGATTACTCAAGCATCAATCTTATCAATTCCAAAATTATAATTGTTATCCGAACACAATGATTATTTTGAGCTTTGTATTTTTCAATTGGATGCATTTTTTTGTTAACAAATTAATTTTTATTATACTAGAACATTGTGCGTCCTACGCGAGCACCAATTACTCTTTCTTTAGACAAAAAGCCAGGTTCATTTTCCAAAAATTTTTTTTGGATTTTACAGAAAATCTCGTATGAATTGAGAACGTTTATGATCAACAAAAGCTTTCTTCTTCTTTTTGTTCTTTTTCTTTTCTATTTTTTTTATATGTTTTCTTATTATAGCGAGAAAATTCCTTTATATTCAATATGAATGACACAATTTTTTCCACTCACTTAAAATTCTTCAAAATCGGCAGATTATTTTTTTTTCAGTGACAAAATATGACTCTCCGCGTGTGACATTTTAAAGCATAACAAAATTAATTTTCAAGTTATTTCCGGATAAACTATGTTCACATATATTTTAAACGTTTCACAAATATTTTAAAGATTTAAAACTGTACCAAAATATTCAATTTTTTTCAAAGGAATTTCAAAAAATTTCACAGCGATTTTAAGGATTTCGCAAAGGTTTCAAAAAGATTTTGAAAAATTTTTTAAACTCGAAAATATTTAACAAATTATAAATATTTCAAAATATTTTAAAGATATCACAAATTTTTCCAGAAATTTTATTAGTTTTGAGAAAGATTCAAAGGATTTGAATGATTTATTCAATATTTCAAAGATTTCACAAATACAGTGATGCATTCGAGACGATTTCGAGAAAATTCGAAGAGATTTTAAAGTTTGCAGAAGGATTTCAAAAAATGTTTTACAAATATTTCAAACATTTCACAAACATGTCAAAGATTTTAACAATTCCAAAATATTAAAAAAAATTAAATATTTCAAAAGATTTCACAACGATTACAAAGATTTTGAAAAGATTTCACAAAGATTTTAGAATATTTAAAAGATTCAAAAATATTTTAAAAATTATGAATTTTTCAAAATATTTTTATGATATCCAAAAGTTTTCAAAAGTTTTAGTAGATTTGACAAAGATTTAAAGGATTTCATTGATTTCATCAAAATTTCACAAATATTTCCAAGATTTCACAAAGATTCAAAAAGATTTTAAAGATTTCAGAAGCATTCGCAAAGATTTCACAAATATTACGAACATTTTTAAATATTTGAAAGATTTTAACAATTCTAAAATATTACATAATTTTAAATGTTTCAAAAAATTTCATAACAAGTTCAAAGATTTCGCAAAGATCCCACAAAGATTTTGAAAGATTTAAAAAATTCAAAAATATTTAAAAAATTATAAATTTTTCAAAATATTTTCAAGCTATCACAAACTTTTCGAAATTTTTAAATAGTTTTGACAAAGATTTAAAGAATTCCAATGATTTCAGCAATATTTCAAAAATTTCAGCAATATTTGAGAAGGATTTCGCAAAGATTTCACAAATATTTCAAACATTTCAAAGATTTTAACAATTCCAAAATATTACAAAACTTTAATATTTCAAAAAATTTCACAACGATTTTAAAGATTTCGCAAAGATTTTGAAAGATTAAAAAAATTCAAAAATATTCAAAAAATTATAAATAATTTCAAAATATTTTCAAGATATCACAAAGTTTTCAAAAAATGTTATTAGTTTTGACAAAGATTTAAAGGATTCCAATGATTTTATCAATATTTCAAATATTTCATAAGGATTTCACAGAGATTTCCCGATAATTTTAAAGATTTCACAAGAATTTCAAAGATTTCCACAAACATTTCACAAAGATTTTGAACATTTAAAAATATTGGAAAGATTTTTACAATACCAAAATATTAGATCATTTTGAATATTTCAAAAAATTTCGCAACGATTTTAAAGATTTTGAAAGATTTAACAAATTCAAAATTATTTAAAAAATTATCCATATTTCAAACTATTTTCAAGATATCACAAACTTTTCAACAAATTTTATTAGTTTTGACCAAGATTTAAAGGATTCCAATGATTTATTCAATATTTCAAAGATTTCACCAATATTTCAGAAGGATTTCGCAAAAATTTCACGATAATTTTAAAGATTTCACAAGAATTTCAAAGATTTCAAAAATATTTCCAAGATTTCACAAAGATTCAAAAAAATCTCTGTAGGATTTCACAAAGATTTCACAATAATTTTTAAGATTTTACAAGAATTTCAAAGATTTCACAAAGATTCAAAAAGATTTCAAAGATTTCATAAGGATTTCGCAAATATTTCAAACATTTTAAAATGTTTGAAAGATTTTAACAATTCTAAAATATTACATAATTTTAAATATTTAAAAAAATTTGACAAGTTCAAAAATTTCGCAAAGATTTAACAATGATTTTGAAAGATTTACAAAATTCGAAAACATTTAAAAAATTATAAATATATCAAAATAATTTCAAGATATCACAAACTTTTCAAAATTTGTAAATAGCTTTCACAAAGATTTAAAGGATTCCAATGATTTCAGCAATATTTCAAAGATTTCAGCAATATTTCAGAAGAATTTCACAAAGATTTCACAATAATTTCAAAGATTGCACAAGAATTGCAAAGATTTTAACGATTCGAAAATATTACAAAACTCTAATATTTCAAAAAATTTCACAACGATTTTAAAGATTTTACAAAGATTTCACGACAATTTCAAAAAATTTTAAATATTAAAAAATATTTACAGAATTATAAATATTTTCAAGATATCACAAAGTTTCCAAAATTTTTTATCAGGTTTAACAAAGATTTAAGGGACTTTAATGATTTCATCCATATTTCAAACATTTCAAAAATATTTCAGAAGGATTTCGCATCGATTTCACGACAATTTTAAAGATTTCAAAAGAATTTCAAAGATTTCAAAAATATTTCGCAAAGATTTCATGAAGGTTTCAAACATTTACAAATATTTGAAAGATTTTACAAATCCAAAATTTCACAAAATTTTAAAGATTTCGCAAAGATTTTGGAAGATTTAAAAAATTCAAAAATATTTTTAAAAATTTAATTATTTGAAAATATTTTCAAAGTATCACGAAGTTTTCAAAAAATGTTATCAGTTTTGACAAAGATTTAAAGGATTCCAATCATTTCATCAATATTTCAAAGATTGCACCAATATTTCAGAAGGATTTCACAGAGATTTCGCGATAATTTTAAAGATTTCACAAGAATTTCAAAGATTTCACAAATATTTCGCAAACATTTCACAAAGATTTCAAACATTTAAAAATTTTGGAAATATTTTTACAATTCGAGAATATTATATTATTTTGAATATTTCAAAAAATTTCACAAAGATTTTAAAGATTTCGCAAAGATTCAAAAAGATTTTTTAAGATTTAAAAAATTCAAAAATATTTGAAAAATTATAAATATTTGAAAATATTTTCAAGATATCACCAGGTTTTCAAAAAATTGTATCAGTTTTGACAAAGATTTAAAGGATTCCAATGATTTATTCAATATTTCAAAGATTTCACCAATATTTCAGAAGGGTTTTACAAGAATTTCACGATTATTTCAAAGATTTCAAAAATATTTCCAAGATTTCACAAAGATTGAAAAAGATTTCATAAGGATTTCGCCAACATTTCGCAAAGATTTCAAACATTTTAAAATATTTGAAAGATTATAACAATTCTAAAATATTACACAATTTTAAATATTTCAAAATTTGCACAACAAGTTCAAAGATTTCACAAAGATTTTGAAAGATTTACAAAATTCAAAAACATTGAAAAAAATATAAATATTTCAAAGCATTTTCAGGATATCACAAACTTTTCAAAATTTTTAATAAGTTTTGACAAAGATTTAAAGGATTTCAATGATTTCATTAATATTTCAAAGATTTCAGCAATATTTCAGAAGAATTTCACAAAGATTTCACGATAATTTCAAAGATTTCACAAGAATTTCAAAGATTTCACAAAGATTCAAAAAGATTTCATAAGGATTTCGCAAATATTTTACAAATATTTCAAACATTTCACAAACATTTCACAAACATTTCAAAGATTTTAACAATTCCAAAATATTACAAAACTTTAACATTTCACAACGATTTTAAAGATTTTACAAAGATTTCATACAAATTGTAAAACATTCAAAATATTAAAAAATGTTTACAGAATTATAAATATTGCAACATATTTTCAATTACATCACAAACTTTCCAAAATTTTTTTACCAGTTTGGACAAAGATTTAAGGGACTTTAATAATTTCATCCATATTTCAAACATTTCACAAATATTTCAGAAGGATTTCGCAGAGATTTCACGAAAATTTTGAAGATTTCACAAGAATTCCAAAAAATTAACAAATATTTCGCAAAGATTTCATAAAGATTTCAAACATTTACAAAAATTTGAAAGATTTTTACAATTCGAAAATTTCACAACGATTTGAAAGATTTTGCAAGATTTAAAAAATTCAAAAACATTAAAAAAATTATAAATATTTCGGAATATTTTCAAGATATCACAAACTTTTCAAAATGTTTTTATAGTTTTGACAAAGATTTAAAGGATTCCAATGATTTCATCAATATTTCAAAGAGTTTACCAATATTTCAGAATGATTTCACAGATATTTCACAATAATTTGAGAGATTTCACAAGAATTTCAAAGATTTCACAAATATTTCGCAAACATTTCACAAAGATTTCAAACATTTAAAAATATTTGAAATATTCCTACAATTCCAAAATATATCATTTTAAATATTTCAAAAAATTGCACAACGATTTTAAAAGATTTAAAATATTTATAAATATTTAGAAAATTATAAATATTTTGAAGATATGACAAAGTTTTCAAAAAATTTCAATAGATCATTTGACAAAGATTTAGAGGATTTCAATGATTTCATCAATATTTCAAACATTTCAGAAGGATTTCACAAAGATTTCACGATAATTTTAAAGATTTCACAAGAATTTCAAAGATTTCACAAATGTTTCCAATATTTCACAAATATTTTTAAGATTTCACAAAGATTCAAAAAGATTCCAAAGATTTTAGAAGGATTTCGCAAAGATACCAAAAAGATTTCAAACATTTAAAAATATTCAAAAGATTTTATTCATTTAATATATATCATAAATTTAAATATTTCAAAACATTTCACAAAGATTTCACAAATATTTCAAACATTTCACAAACATTTCAAAGATTTTAACAATTCCAAAATATTAAAAAACTTTAATATTTCAAAAAATTTCACAACGATTTTAAAGATTTTACAAAGATTTCACAACAATTTTAAAAGATTTAGGATATTCAAAAATATTTACAGAATTATAAATATTTCAAAATCTTTTCAAGATATCACAAAGTTTTCAAAATTTTTCATTAGTTTTGACAAATATTTAAGGAACTTTAATGATTTCATCCATATTTCAAACATTTCACAAATATTTCCGAAGGATTTCGCAGAGATTTCACGAAAATTTTGAAGATTTCACAAGAATTTCAAAGATCTCACAAATATTTCGCAAACATTTCACAAAGATTTTAAACATCTCAAAAAATTTCACAACGATTTTAAAGATTTCGCGAAGATTTCAAAAAGATGTTGAAAGATTTAACAAATTCAGGAATATTAAGAAAATTATAAATATTTCAAAATATTTTTAAGATATCACAAACTTTTCAACAAATTTTATTAGTTTTGACCAAGATTTAAAGGATTCCAATGATCTATTCAATATTTCAAAGATTTCACCAATATTTCAGAAGGATTTCACAAAGATTTCAGGATAATTTTTATGATTTCACTAGAATTTCAAAGATTTCACCAATATTTCCAAGATTTCACAAAGATTCAAACAGATTTCAGAAGGATTTCCAGAAGATTTCACGATAATTTTTAATATTTTACAAGAATTTCAAAGATTTCACAAAAATTAAAAAAAAATTCAAACATTTCATAAGGATATCGCAAAGAGTTCACAAAGATTTCAAACATTTTAAAATATTTGAAAGATTTTAACAATTCAATGATTTCATCAATATTTCAAAGATTTCAGCAATATTTCAAAAGAATTTCACGATAATTTTAACGTTTGACAAGAATTTCAAAGATTTCACAAAGATTCCAAAAGATTTCATAGATTTCAGAAATATTTCAAACATTTCACAAAAATTTCAAAGATTTTAACAATTCCAAAATATTACAAAACCTTAATGTTTCAAAAAATTTCACAACGATTTGAAAGATTTTACAAAGATTTCATAACAATTTTAAAAGATATAAAATATTTAAAAATATTAACAAAATTATAAATATTTCAAAATATTTTCAAGATATCACAAAGTATTCAAAATTTTTCAATAAATTATTTGACAAAGATTTAGAGGATTTCAATGATTTCATCAATATTTCAAACATTTTACAAACATTTCAGAAGGATTTCACAAAGATTTCACGATAATTTTTAAAATTTCACAAGAATTTCAAAGATTTCACCAATATTTCCAAGATTTCACAAAAATTCAAAAAGATTCCGAAGATGTTAGAAGGATTTCGCAAAGATATGAAAAGGATTTCAACCATTCAAAAAATTTTAATCATTTAAAATATAACATAAATTTAAATATTTCAAAAAATTTCACAACGATTTCAAAAGATTCAAAGTATTTGAAAATATTAAAAAAATTATAAATATTTCTAAATATTTTGAAGATATCACAAAGTTTTCAAAAATTTTTATTAGTTTGACAAAGATTTAAAGGATTCCAATGATTTCATCAATATTTCAAAGATTTCTCCAATATTTCAGAAGGATTTCACAAAGATTTCCCGATAATTTTTAAGTTTTCACACCAATTTCAAAGCTTTCACAAATATTTGCAAGATTTCACCAAGATTCAAAAAGATTTCAAAGATTTCGCAAACATTTCACAAAGATTTCAAACATTTAAAAATATTTGAAAGGTTTTTACAATTCTAAAATATTATATCATTTTTAATATTTCAAAAAATTTCACAACAAGTTCAAAGATTTCGCAAAAATTTTACAAAAATTTGGAAAGATTTGAAAAATTCAAAAACATTTGAAAAATTATAAATATTTTCAAATATTTTCAAGATATCACAAACTTTTCAACATTTTTTTATATTTTTAGCAAAGATTTAAAGGATTGCAATGATTTCATCAATATTTCAAAGAGTTTACCAATATTTCAGAAGGATTTCACAAATATTTCACGATAGTTTTAAAGATTTCATAAGAATTTCAAAGAATTCACAATATTTCACGATAGTTTTAAAGATTTCATAAGAATTTCAAAGATTTCACAAATATTTCCAAGATTTCGCAAAGATTCAAAAAGATTCAAAAGATTTCAGAAGGATTTAGCAAAGATTTCAAAAAGATTTCAAACATTTAAAAATATTTGGAAGATTTTAATCATTTCAAATATAACATAATTTTAAATATTTCAGGAAATTTCACAACGAGTTTAAAGATTTCTCAAAGATTTCATAATGATTTGAAGAGATTTTGAAAATTCAAAAATATTCAAAAAGTTATAAATATTTCAAAAGATTTTCAAGATATCACAATGTTTTCAAAATTTTTCAATAGATTATTTGACAAAGCTTCAGAGGATTTCAATGATTTTATCAATATTTCAAACATTTTCAAAACATTTCAGAAGGATTTCACCAAGATTTCACAATAGTTTTGAAGATTTCATAAAAATTTCAAAGATTTCACAAATATTTTCAAGTTTTCACAAACATTCCAAACAATTTCAAATACATTAAAGATTTCAACGACTTCGAAGATTTCAGAAGGATTTAGCAAAGATTTTTCAAATATTTGAAGCATTTCACAAAGATTTTAAAATATTTAAAAATATTTACCAAATTATAAATACTTCAAAATATTTTCAAGATATCAAAAAGTTTTCAAAAATTTGTTTGTTAGTTTTGACAAAGATTTGAAGGATTCAAATGATTTCATCAATATTTAAAAGATTTCAGCAATATATCAGAAGGATTTCACAAAGATTTCAAAGTTTGCAGAAGGATTTCAAAAATATTTTACAAATATTTCAAACGTTTCACAAACATTTCAAAGATTTTAAAAATTTCAAAATATTACCAAATTTTTTATATTCCAAAAAATTTCACAACGATTTTAAAGATTTCACAAAGATTTCAGAACATTTAAAAGGTTCAAAAATATTTAAAAAACTATAAATTTTTGAAAAAATTTTTAAGATATCAAAAAGATTTCGAAACTTTAATAAATTTGACAAAGATTTGAAAGATTTTAATGATTTCATCAATATTTCAAAGATTTCACAATAATTTCAAAGATTTCACGATAATTTCAATGACTTCACCAATATTTCCAAGATTTCACAAAGATTTCAAAAATTTCACAAATATTTCGAAAATTTCACAAAGATATTAGACTATTTTGCAAAGATTTCACGATAATTTCAAATATTTCACAATTATTTTCAAAGTTTAAAAAAGATTTCAAAGATTAAACAAAGATTTTAACGATTTCAAAATATTAAAATTTTTTTTTAATATTTCAAAAAATGTCACAATGATTTTAAAGACATCACATACATTTAACAAAGATTTCAAAAAAATTTCAAGATTCAAATTATATATATTGATATTTCCAAGATATCACGAAGATTTAAAAAATTTCAATAGCTTTCACCAGGATTTGAAGGATTTCAATGATTCCATCAATATTTAAAATACTTCACAAACATTTCAGGAGGATTTCACAAAGACTTTACAATAATTTCAAAGATTTAATAACAATTATGAATATTTCACAATAATTTTAAAGATTTTACAAATATTTCCCAAATTTCAAAAGCTTTCAATAGATTTCAAAAAAGATATAAAGGATTTTAATGATTTCAGCAAAATATCCAACACTTCACAAGGTTTGACAAACACTTCACAAACATTTCGCAAACATGCAAAAGATTTAAATAATTCCAAAATATTTAGAAAATTATAAATGTTTAAAAATTTTCAATAGACTTCACAAAAATTTAAAGGATTTCAATTATTTCATCAACATTTCAAAGATGTCACCAACGTTTCAAAAGGATTTCACAATAATTTCACAATAATTTCAAAGATTCCACGATAAATTTAAAGATTTCGCGAAAATTTCAAAGATTTCACAACTACTTCCAAGATTTCATAAAGATTAAAAAAAAATTTGATTAAATTCCACAATAAGGTCCAAATATTTTCTAAAGAGAAAAAATTGCAAGGTCTAAGAATTGACTACTTGCAGTAACCCAAGGAAAAGGCATGTGTAAACAATTATATTTATGACAAAAGAATATTTTTGTAATTAAAGAAAAAATTTAACTTCTCTAGTACTTTTAAATGTTCCAAGATATTACAATAGCAGAAAAAATTAGAAACTTGAGAAACTCGATTGATCAATAAAACCGATCATGCAAATAAATTCTGTGGTTGAGAGATGACAGACTAATCATCAAATGTAGGTCAATTGTTCCTAACCCATCAATTTTATTGAACAAGAATAATCGTAAAAGTTGTTAAAAATTCAAAGAAATTTTCTCAGATTGCTTATTAAAATGATAATTTAATAAATCAAATTGCATTATTTATGAGGACAAGAACAAGTTAATCGAAAGAATAATTGTCTCACAATATTCTTGTAATTTCATACATTTCGTACAACAAAATGTTAAAAATGACTTGAATTTTTTTAATCTAATTTTTTAGTTAAAAAATATTGTAAATAATTTAACTTGTAATGATCTTCATTATTAATGATGGCAAATTTTTTCATATCAAAACTGATAAAACTGCTATTTGATAGAAAATTGGAAACAAATATTTTTGTAAGAAAAATGCTTTCAAAATAGCAGGGTTTGCTTCAGAAATTTGTTTAAAAAATTTCAAAACTTGTCTAGTTTTTCCAGGTCTACTTTCGGAAAAATTCCATGTCTAATTTACAAAAAATTCCAGTAGATTAAATTCAATTTCGAGAGATTCTAGTGACCATAGACTAATTTATAAACAATTTGTTATAAAATTATTAATTAATGCACATACAAAGACCATTAAAACTATAATTGAATTCTAAACTATTACCTTTTCAATAATAATATAAAATTTCTTGAAAGTCTGGAATTATTTTCAGATTTCCAAAATTTCATGAAGACTTTAAAGACTTCATAAAGATTTAAAAGATTTTACAAATATTACAATAATTTCACAAAGGCTTTACAGATAAAAAAGGCTTAGAAGATTTAAAAATATTTCAAAAATTTTATTAGGATTTCAATTATTTCTAAAGGATTTAATAATAATTTACAGATTTCACAAATGTATCAAAAATTTCAAAAGATTTCAAAAAATTTCAAAAGATTTCAAAAGACTTTATTGATTACAAAAAAATTCCACAATCATTTTAAAAATTTCATAAATACTTTAAGGATTTCAAACAATTCCACAAAGATTTAAAAATATTCCAAAGATTTCTAAAAAATTTCACAATAATTTTAGAGATTTTACCAAGATTTTAATGATTTCACAAATGTATCAAAAATTTCAAAAGGTTTCAGAAGAATTTATTGATTTTGAAAAAATTTCACAATCATTTCAAAGATTTCATAAATATTCCAAAGATTTCGCAAAAATTTCACAGTAATTTTAGAGATT
>CAKNYM010053038.1:293545-306499 GCA_932195095.1 Andricus curvator
TATATATATATATGTATGTATGTGTATATATATATATACACATACATACATATATATATATACATACATACATACATACATATATATATATATATATATGGAAGTCCTATCTAAAAAATAGGTGAAAATTTCAAAAAAAAGTAATTAAATTTGATGATAACAATTACTTCGCGTTCAAAGAGATGAGAAAAATAAAATTTTTTGAAGATTTCGAACAAAAAATGTTGAAGCTTTTTAAGAATTTTGAAAGGTTTCTAGAGAACAAAAACGTTTTCCTAAGATTTATCTGAACATTTTGAGTGATTTTTTATTATATAACATTTATTCTAAGAGAATATTTAAAAAGATTTCAAAACATTACGAAAAAAATTTCCAAAATTATCAAAAAAGAAACTGGAAGATTTGAAAGGAATTTTTTAATTTTGCAGAAAATTTTTCAAATTTTGTGAAAGATTTAAATAATTTTGACAGACACTTAGAAGTTTAAAAAAATATCAGAAATAATAAAAAATTAACACAAAATCAAGATTTTTCAAGATTTCGAAATAAAATGTTGAGTTTTTTAAAAAGATTTTACAGGTTTTAAGTATATTGCGTATTGAAAGTGATTTTTTATTTTACAAAATTAATTTCAAGAGAGTATTCAAAAATATTGTGAAACATTATAAAAGTTCTCCAAAACTGTAAAAAATGAATACGTGAGATTTTTAAACAATTTTAGGAATATTTCGAGTAAGACAATTAATAATATATTTAGGAATTTATAGAATTTTCGAGAATAAAAATATTTTAAAACTTTGAAAGATTTCTGAACATTTATAAAATATTCTTATATTTTTACAGAACGTTAAAAAGTTTTAAATATCTTTTAAACTACTAAAATTTTTTCTAAAATTTGGTAGAATCCTGTAAAATAAAACATAAATTCTTCGAAATTTTCTATATACTCTTCCGATATATATATAATATTTGAAAATCTCTATGAAATTTTTTGAGGGACACTGGAAAATTAAATTTACATAACCTTGAAGCAAATAAACAAAGAAAATTGAAAAATAGTCATTCAAAATTTTCATTTTGTGTTAAAAATTTATTTTTTCCTTTTAACTATAATATAGCTAATTTTTTTTTCATTCTGGACTGAAAAATCTTTTTTGGTTGCAACAAATTTGGTTAAAAAGTCGTCTTTTTGGTTTGCAAATTCATCTCTTTTGGTAGAAATTTCGTCCTTTTTTTATTAAAATTACAAATGAATGGTTTAAAATTAAAATCATTTCTGGCTGAGGATTCAACTATTTTATTGAAAATTATTATCATATAATAAGAATTATTTTTGGTGGGGGACCTAACTATTTTGTTAAAAATTTATCTTTTTTTGAATTACTCAACTGTTATTTATGTAACATAAAAATCTTGTTATACTGAAATATTAAATATTACATTTTTCGTTGAGAATTCATCTTTTTTGTTTGAAAATGCAACTACTTGATTAAAAGTTAAACTATTTTGTTAAAAAGTTAATTTTTTGTTGTTGAAGATTCATCATTTTAGTTGGATATTTGTCTTTTTTTGGTAGAAAATCATTCATTTTGATATATCTGAAATTTTTTAAACTTTTTTTGAATTTTTTCAATAATCATAGGAAAATTACATTTATATAAGTACAAAAAAAAATAAGTAATTTATTTCATTTATACCTTTTTTCAAAGTTCTCTACGTATTTCTCATCAAAATCGTTTGTGACCCATTTTTCAGAGATTTGTAAATTCAAATTCTGAACTATAGATGATATGTGAACCAAAAAGTTATTAATTAAAAACTTTGAAGTTATATTATAAATTATTTTGTTCATGAAAAGAAGAAACGAAACGTGCCCTTAGCGCGCAATTGATTTATTAGGGTGGTCCGAATTTTTTTCGAATTTCCATGCATATAGCCCGGAAATTAAAAAAAAAATGGATTTAGTTTTTTGTGGATTCGAAGAAACTTTCGTGCAGTATGCATAAAAATTCCAATGCATTTTTGGACTACCCTATTAAATTATGATATTGTAGTTAATGATGATATCTTTGAATTCATTCATTCGTTTTGTCTACATTGAAAGTCCTATGTTTCCGCTCAATTATCACGTCTTTTTTTCTCATGATTTTTTCTGTCAACTTAACATTTCGTACCTACGCCTACGTCAGTTTGGTTAAATTATTATTAATGATAAATATTCTCCTTTTTAGTGATAATTAAGATTTTTTGATAAATAAGATAATTTTAGAAGTATGTTTAAACTTTCATTATGAAGGTTAGAAAAAATTAAAAAACGCATTACTGATATTGCTTACATATTATTCAATAATACTAATTAGCCTCAAATTTAAACGATAATTCACCAACATCATTTTATTGATACATACGTTTGGAATTTATAAGGAAAAACCTTATTTTTCGACTTATTTCTACATTCTTCTTCTGAATAGTCTGGAATAAGTAAAAAAAATAAGGTTTGTCCTGATAAATTCCAATTTGTTGTTTCCCCGACGTTATATTGAGAATATTTAGAGCCCGAATTTCTTTTCATATATATATATATATATATGTGTGTGTGTGTGTGTGTGTGTGTGTGTGATACATGCATGTTATACATATCAGTTAATTATTGTTCACTATTTTCAAGTAATTTTTCAGCAAAAAAATAGTATTAACTAAACATTTTTAGAATATAACATTGAGGACATAACTATTGTTATAATCTGGTATATATTATACATACTAGGGTGGATCAGAAAAAATCAACATACAATCAAAAAAATTTAATCGAAGAATTTTGGAAAAATCTTGAAAGTTATTTTTCTTTCTCAATGTACAATTGTACATAATATACCTAATTTTTACAATTTTTCAGATTTTTCATTTTAGTTTATATAGGAGAAATTTAATTTTTGATGCAGACCTAAAAAAGAAAAAAAAATCAAGAAGCTCTAAAAATTATGAATAATTTTTTTTTCAGCATAGAAAAACTCTCTTGCATTCAAAATGTACTTTAAAAAGACTGATCTTCTACATTTTTTTGAAAGTTCATTTTGAACATAAGAAAGTTTTTCTATGCTGGAAAAAATTTTTCATAATTTTTAGAGCTTATAGATTATTTTTTCATTTTCAGATCTTCATTAGGATTGAAATTTTTCCTGTATATACTCAAATGAAAAATCTGAAAAATAGTAAAAATGAGACATATTATGTAGAATAAGGAAAAAAAATAACATTGACGATTTTTTTAAAATTCTGCGAATAAAAAATTTTTTATATAATTTCTAATTTTTTTAATCTTTTCTAATCATTTATAACACCCTGAAAGCTTTGAAATCCGTCAAAATCCTTTAAAAAACCTTGAAAGTTGAGATGTTTTGAAATTTCTGGAAAATTCATAAATGTTTTTGAAATCTTTCAACTCTCACCAGATGCGCAGAAATCACTTGAAATCTCATAATTTTTTTTAATCTCTGAAATCTTGTAAAACCTTTATAGAAAATATTTTCAAATTTCATAAAACATCTTAAAAAATCCAAGAATCCTTTAAAATCCTTCAAAAATGTTTAAATCTTTTAAATCCTATGTCTCCCCATACAATCTTATAAAATCCATAGAAATTCCTTAAAAATCCCGTGAATAATCATGGAATTTGTAATATCTCTCAAAATGTCTTTGAAAATTTTGAAAACTGAAATTCTCTGAAATCGGATAAAACCACTCGAAATCCCTTGAAATTTTCTGACATCTCTTAAATCCTCTGAAATTCCTTGGGATATTTTTTCATTCTTTGAAAAATCTGAAACCCTATAAAATCCTTTCAAATCCTTAAAATCAGTTGAAAACTTTTGAACCCCTTAAAATATATTAAAATATCGTGAAATTTCTAAGGATTCCTTCAGAAATTTTCGAAATATTTTTGAATTTCAAATTAAATAATGCGGATTTAACGACTGAAAAATTATACAAAAGTGACTATTTAATTCAGCCAATTTGACTTGCTGATGAAATCAATCATTTTCAATTATCCAATCTGTTGAATTTTCAACTTAAAAAGGTAAATTTAATACAAAATAATTAAATATTCAACAAAAGAAATAAGCCTTAATTCTAATAAAATGATGAATCGTCAACAAAAAAATAGATTTTTAACACAGCAGATCAACTTTTTAAGCAAGTAGTTCAATTTTTTTTTATATGAATTTTCGCCAAGAAGATTGTTTTTTGTTTTATAAAACGATCAATTTTCAACCAAATACATGAATTTACAACTAAAATCATAAATTAAAAAAAATATATGTTTAACAAAGTAATACTTAATTTTAGAGCAATATTTAAATTTTAAATCAAAAATATTTCTTATTTAGAACATACGATTTTTATTTTCAAATAAAAAACAATCGAATTTAACCAAAAAGATGAATTTTCAGCAAAAATATTCATTTTTTACCATTAAAGACAAATTTTTATCAAAATACATGAAATAGTTAAATTTACAACTGAAAAAGAAATTAATTTTCACGTAAATATTGAATGTATCAATTTTCAATTGAAGAATTAATTTTCCACAAATTTTTAACCATAGAAACAAATTTATGAATTTATGAAATACTTCAATTTACATTCAACAAAATTGATTTTTAACAAAAAAAAGAATTTTGGATTAAATAGTTACGTTTTCAACCAGACAGATAAATTTTTCACTAAAGTAATAAATCATTACCCTTAAAAAATGAATTTTTAGCAAAGTGTTCCAACTTTCAATCACGTAGTTAAATTTTCAATGAAAAATTTGAATCCTCTACAAAAAATGTAATATTTGATATTTCAAACAAAAAAAAAATATTTTTTTTTTTAAATCAAAACCACTCAAATTCAACGAAAAAGATGAATTTTCAGCCAAAAAGATTTATTTTTTACCAATTATAAGAAATTGATCCAATAAGTAACGACCACTGGCCAAATCAGTAATTTTTACTAATTAAATAAAAAATTTTGATTGATCTAATACGTAACTTACAGCGTGTTAATCAGTCGTTTATGGTAATTTATATGATTTATTAAAACGTAGAAATTTGAAGAAAAAAATTCAATTTAGAAATAATTTTACTATTTTATTATTACAGACAAATCAGTCACTCTGATTGTCCCAATATCAGAAATTTTGAGTCACTGATTCAGTCAGCAATAATGACTGATTCATCTGTAAAATGACTGTTTTGTCAGTAGACCTGGCTGATTTTTCAGTCAAAGCATTTTTCATTATTTCAATCAGTCAAATTTTAAGTGATTTGAATTTAGACTGTAGTATCGCTATGATTATTATTCAACATTTAATTATTGTTTATAGATGCATATATGCAAAATCGAAACTAACAATCATATTTAGATTTTTATCTTCCGATAAATCGTGATTTTGCGAGACTGAAACTACTGTGACCTGAAACTTCATTCGAGAGCGAGGGCGTGGTCGGGTTTGACAAAAAAAAATATATACGTCCTTTCACGAATGCTTCAGGCTTAATATTGTTGAGCCGTCGATTTCTGAAGTATACACCTCCACATGGAGGTAAAATTAAGTCCCTCAAAGGATAAAAATAAGTTGGGACTCGCTCATTATATTTTGCATAATACATGGACCTGCCTTCGACATTCTACATTCTAAATTTGAATATGACAAAAGTGACTGTTTCGAAGTCAATTTTGACTGATTCAAATAATGCGGATTCAGTGGATAAGGAATCAGTGAAAAGTGACTTTTCAAAACAGTCATTTTTACTTACTGACGTGATCAGTCATTTTTAATAAATTAATCTGTTGAATTTGCAATTAAAAAAGGTCAATTTTCAACTAAAAATGGATCACTTATATTTGCAGTGAGTGAAATTAATTATACACAAGAAAAATTATAAATCTTCAAAAAAAAATAATTTTCAACAAAGCAGTCAAAATTTTAACCAAGTCATTGAATTTTTAACCAAACCAGATAAAAAATAACTCAGAAATTAATTAATTTTCATACAAAAAAAACAATTAAAAAAAAATAGTTTAATTTTCAACCACATAAATGAATTTTCAAATAAAATTATAAATCTTCACAGAAAAAATTAATTTTTAACAATGTCGTTAAACTTTTAACCAAGTAGTTGAATTTTCAATCAAACAAGATTTACAAACAAAAAAACTAAAAAAAGAATAATATCTAAGATAATAGTTAAATTTTCAACTCCAATGATGAATCTTGAACCAAAAAAAAACAAAAAAGTTTAATTTTCAAATAAAATTCTGAATCTTTAACAAAAAGAATTAATTTAAACAAAGTAGACACACTTTTAACCAAGTAGTTAAGTTTTTAACCAAACCAGATGAAAAATAATTCATGAATGAATTAATTTTCAGAAAAAAAAGGATTTTCAATAAACTGGTTGAATTTTCAACCAAATAAATGAATTTACAAGTAAAATTATGAATAAACAAAATTCAAAAAAGTAGTCAAACTTTTAACCAAGTCGTTAAATTTTTAAAAAAACCAGATAAAAAAACTCAGAAATTAATTAATTTTCAGCCAAAAAAAAAAAAGAATTTAAAAAATATATATTTTAATTTTCAACTAAATAAATGAATTTTAAAATGAAATTATGAATCTTCAAAAAAAAAATAATTTCAACAAAGTAGTGAAACTTTTAACCAAGTCATTAAATTTGTAACCAAACCAGATAAAAAATAACTTATAAATGAATTAATTTTCAGCCAAAAAAGAACGGATTTTCATAAAAATAGTTTAATTTTCAACCAAATAAATGAATTTACAAATAAAATTATGAATCTGACCAAAAAAAATTTCAAAAGTAGTTAAACTTTAAACCAATTCGTTAAATTTTTAATCAAACCAGATAAAAAATAACTCATAAATGAATTAATTTTCAGATAAAAAAAACGGGTTTTCAACCAAAAAGTTTAATTTTCAACCAAATAAATGAATTTTTAAATAAAATTATTAATCGAGAAAAAAAAATTTCAACATAGTAGTTAAACTTTCAACCAAGTCGTCAAATTGTTAACCAAACTAGATAGAAAATAACTCATAAATGAATTAATTTTCAGAAAAAAAAATCGAATTTTCAACAAAAAAATAGTTTAATTTTCAACCAAATAAATTAAATTTCAAATAAAATTATGAATCTTCACAAAAAAAATTAATTATCAACAAAGTATTTAAACTTTTAACCAAGTGGTTGAATTTTCATCCAAACAAGATTTGAGAAAAAACTAAGAAAATAATAATATTTATGAATATAGTTAAATGTTCAGCTCCAATGATGAATTCTTACCCAAAAAAAACAAAAAAATTTAATTTTCAACCACATAACTGAATTTTTAAATAAAATTATTAATCTTAAAAAAAAAATTCAACATAGTAGGTAAACTTTTAACCAAGTCGTTAAATTTTTAAAAAAACTAAATAAAAAATAACTCATAAATGAATTAATTTTCAGCCAAAAAAAAATCGAATTTAAAAAAAAAAAGTTTAATTTTCAACAAAATAAATTAATTTTCAACTAAAATTATGAATCTTTACAAAAAAAAAAAAAATTTTTAATAAAGTAGGTAAACTTTTAACCAATTCGTTAAATTTTTAACCAAAGCAGATAAAAAATAACTCAGAAATGAATTAATTTTCAGCCAAAAAAGAACGGATTTTCAACAAAATAGCTTAATTTTCAACCAAATAAATAAATTATTAAATAAAATTATGAATCTTCAACAACAAAAAATTAATTTTTAAAAAGGAAGTTAAACTTTTAACCAAGTCGTTAAATTTTTAAATAAACCAGATAAAAAATAACTCAGAAATTAATTAATTTTCAGCAAAAAAAACGGATTTTCAACAAAATAGTTTAATTTTCAACCAAATAAATGAATTTTCAAATAAAATTATGAATCTTCAACAAAAAAAATTAATTTTTATCAAAGCAGTTAAACTTTTAACCAAGTCGTTAAATTTTTAACCAACCCAGATAAAAAATAACTGAAAACTGAATTAATTTTTAGCCAAAAAAAAAACGAATTTAAAAAAAAAAAAGTTTAATATTCAACCAAAGAAATGTATTTTCAAATTACATCATGAATCTTCAACAAAAAAATTCATTTGTAACAAATTAGTTAAACTTTTAACCAAGTAGTTGAATTTTCATTCAAACAAGATTTAAAAAAAACGAAGAAAAGAATAATTTTTAAGAAAATAGTTAAATTTTCAACTCCAATGATGAATCTTGAAACAAAAAAACAAAATAGTTCAATTTTCAACAAAATAAATGAATTTTCAAATGAAATTATAAATCTTCAACAACGAAAATTAATTTTCAACGATATAGTTAAACTTTTAACAAAGTCGTTAAATTTTTAATTAAACGAGATAAAAAATAACTAAGAAATTAATTAATTTTCAGCAAAAAAAAAAACGGATTTTCAACAACATAGTTTAATTTACAACCCAAGAAATGAATTTTCAAATAAAATTATGAAACTTCAAAAAAAAAATGTCAACAAAATAGTTAAACTTTTAACCAAGTTGTTAAATTTTTAACCAAACCAGATACAAAATAACTCAGAAATGAATTAATTTTCAGCCAAAAAAAAACGGATTTTCAACAAAATAGTTTAATTTTCAACCAAATACATGAATTTTCAAATAAAATTATGAATCTTCAAAATGAAAAAATAAAAAAAATTCAACATAGTTAAACTTTCAACCAAGTCGTTAAATTTTTAACCAAACTAGATAAAAAATAACTTAGAAATGAATTAATTTTCAGCCAAAAGAAAACAGATTTTCAACAAAATAGTTTAATTTTGAACCAAATAAATGAATTTTCAAATTA
The DNA here is from genome assembly GCA_932195095.1 of Andricus curvator. Classification (NCBI taxonomy): domain Eukaryota; kingdom Metazoa; phylum Arthropoda; class Insecta; order Hymenoptera; family Cynipidae; genus Andricus; species Andricus curvator. The sequence continues at coordinate 302,449 of CAKNYM010053038.1, forward strand.
AATTATGAATCTTAAGAAAAAAAAATAATTTCAACAAAGTAGATAGACTTTTAACCAAGTCGTTAAATTTTTAACCAAACCAAATAAAAAATAACTCAGAAATCAATTAATTTTCAGCAAAAAAAAAATTTTAATGAAAAATATTTTAATTTTCAACCAATTGAATGAATCTTGAAATAAAGTTATGAATCGTCAACAAAAAAATTAATTTTGAACAAAGTAGTTAAACTTTTAAACATGTAGTTCAATTTTCATCCAAACAAGATTGAAAAAAAACTAAGAAAAGAAGAATTTTCATCCATGTACTTGAATTTCCAGCCAAAAAAAATTAATTATGCGCCAAGATGATCAACTTTATACCAAAAAATATGCATTTTCAACAAAATACATCAAATTTGAATCAAACAGTTAAATTTTCAACTAAAAGACGAATTTTCAGAAAAATAAAATTTTTTGTTAAGTAAAAAGATCAGCTCTAAACTGAAAATCGAATAATTAAAAGGTTAAACAATTTTTTACAAAGAAAAATAAAACAAATAATAAATATTTATAACAACAAAAAAAGGAATACTTTGTTGAAAATTCGTCTTTTTCGTGGTTACTCAACTGTTTTTAATTTAAAATTAAAATCTTGTTTGGCCAAAATATCAAGTAGGTGTTACTTTCTTTGTTGAGAATTCATATTTTTTTGGGAAAAAATTCCACGGTTTGGTTCAAAAATAACTTTCTTGCAATATTTTGATTTGAAATATTTGAAAACTTCAAAAATATTTAAAAATTCTCTCAAGAATCTCAAAAAAATTATATTAATATAATCTTAAAAACATTCCAACAAATTAAATTAAAAAATTAACAGTTATGCCAAATTTTTATTTTGTATTGAAAATTTATTTTTATTTTCAACATTATAATTTTTTTAAAATGTTTTCCCCTCTTGACACCAAAATATCATGTTTTGGATAAAAATTGAACTATTTTGTTGAAAACTCGTTATTTTGGCAGAGAATTATCTACTTGATTGAAAATTTATTTCTTTTGGATAAAAATTAATCTATTTTGCTTGAGGATTCAACTATTTTGTGAAAAATGTGCCTCTTTTTAATCAATTCAACTTTTTTATTAAAAATAAAATATTTTTTAGTTTAAATATCTATTATAACATTTTTTTTTAGAATTAATCTTTTGTCGGTGAAAATTCAACAACTTAATTGAATATTTTTTGAAGTTATGGTTTCGACTAGATAAAATGTATTAAATAATTTTATGTTAATTGTTTTTTTTGTCTACTGGTCTAAATTCAATATTTTTTCATTACAGATTTTTATTTCTAAATTGTGAAAAAATTGACTCAAGCTTCTTTTTTTTTGCAGATTTATAATTTTGGTTGAAAATGTAACTATTCAGTGGAAAAATAAACTATTCGATTGAAAATGAAACGTTTTGTTCAAAATTCATATTTTGGGATATGAATTACACTGATCGAATAAGTAATTTATAATAAATATGACTATAACTTTCATTGATCAAATCAGTCATTTTAAATGAAGTAATCAGTAACAACTTTTAATATATTAACCAGTCAATGAGGGTTAAGTTTATTCATTTGGTAAAATATAGGAATTTACTGCAGAATTTTCATTCACAAATAATTCTAATATTATATTATAACAGGTAAATCAGTAACTCCTATTGACTGATTCTCCAGTCAAATCATGCTTGATTAATTTAATCCGTCAAATTTTGACTAATTTTAATTCAGAGCCTAAGTTCAAAAAACGGTGTTAAATTTTTATTACGATGTGACATAGTAAAACATCTCAATTTTGTAAATAAAAATCTTTTAGTTCAAAACACATAATTTAAAATCATTTCAACAATTTTGAATCAATAAAAATAAAAAATTCGTATTACTACTCTTTCGACCTTTTAAACATCTGAGTATCACTTTCAACTCAAACCCATTTTCGAACTCTCATAATGTATTACACATTTTTTAAATTTTAATTGCAAAACTATGATCACATCAGGTAATTAAAACCGTGGCATTCAATAATTTATTGGTTCGCGAAGAAGGCTACAGGAAGATATTTAAATAATTCTGAAAGTTAAAATTTAATTTTAGCAATTTCTAAAAATAGATTTCATGTACATAATAAGAAGATATATATAAATCAAAAATCATTTCTCCACTTTCTTAAAATCTTGTTCACCTTCGCGACCTAATTAACAAACTTTATTTTATATCATTAATTCGCCATTAAAAATCTTCCTTTCTGAATTTCATTTTTGGTAGACTTTCAAATATTTTTTTCAGAGTTCTACTTTTAATTTCACATAAAATGAATGGAATTTTAGGAATATAGAAAGAGGAAAGGTAACAGAAACCTTCAGTCACCTTCGCTGCATTCGAAGGACTTTTACAAGTGGCAACACCTCAAGGATCCTATTATCGGTGCAGACTTTCCGCCCCAGTGATAAGTGCCAATCATGCTGAACCACAAAATTAAAAAAAATCTAATTTCTTGCACACGTACGACCTTCATTGCATAATCGAATCTCCTTTTCACCATTTTCACACTTTATCTAAAATAGATCATCAGTAAAGAGTTGGTGAGTTATATTGACTGCTGTCATCAATCGTGCACTAAGTGCGCATGTAGTTTTTTGATTTCAGGGGAAAATTAATTTTTAATACAAAATGAAAATCTTGATTAAGGAACCACTAGCTAGGCTTATTAAATATTTTTTCAAGTTGATTTGAAATACGATTTCGGATACGTGCAATTTTGGACTTTTATCCAAAATTAAGGAGAATATTTGATTGATTTGATTTGAAATTTAATTTGCGATATCTGCAATTTTTGATTTGTAGCCAATATGAAGGAGAATATTTGATTGATTTGATTTGAAATTTAATTTCCGATATGTGCAATTTTCGATTTGTAGCCAAACGAGGAGAATATTTGATTGATTTGATATAAATATTGATTTAATTTGAAATCCAATTTTTGACAGGTTCTATTTGTTATTTGTAGCCAAAATGAAGGAGAATATTTGATTGATTTGATTTAAATATTGATTTCATTTGAAATCCAATTTTTGATATGTGCTTTTTTTATTTGTAGCCAAAATTAAGGAGAATATTTGATTGATTCGATTTGAAATTTGATTCCCGATATGTGCAATTTTTTATTTGTAGCCAAAATGAGGAGAATATTTGATTGATTTGATTTGAATATTGATTTCATTTGAAATCCAATTCTTGATATGTGCTATTTTGGATTTGTAGCTAAAATTAAGAAAAATATTAGATTGATTTAATTTGAATTTTGATTTGGTTTGAAATCCAATTTCCGATAAGGGAAATTTTTTATTTCCTGAAAAAATTAAGGAAAATATTATATTAATTTGATTTGAAATACAATTTCCGATACCTGCAATTTTTGACTTTTATCCAAAATTAAGGAGAATATTTGATTGATTTGATTTGAAATTTAATTGCCGATATGTGCAATTTTCGATTTGTAGCCAAACGAGGAGAATATTTGATTGCTTTGATATAAATATTGATTTCATTTGAAATCCAATTTTTAATAGGTTTTATTTTTTATTTGTAGCCAAAATGAAGGATAATATTTGATTGATTTGGTTTGAGATCCAATTTCCGATACGTGCAATTTTGGACTTTTATCCAAAATGAAGGAGAATATTTGATTGATTTTATTTAAAATTTAACTTCAGAGATGTGCAATTTTTTATTTGTAGCCAAATGAGGAGAATATTTGATCTAAATATTGATTTCATTTTAAATCAAATTTTTGATATGTGCTATTTTTGATTTGTAGCCAAAATTAAAGAAAATATTAGATTAATTTTATTTGAAATACAATTTTCGATACGTGCAATTTTGGAATTTTATCAAAAATTAAGGAGAATATTTGATTTGAAATTTAATTTCCTGCAATTTTTGATTTGTAGCCAAAATAAAGGAGAATATTTGATTTATTTGAATTTGAATATTGATTTCATTTGAAATCCAATTTTTGGTATA
>CAKNYM010053038.1:314307-349066 GCA_932195095.1 Andricus curvator
AAATCTCGTCGCGAATATCATCTCATATCTTGTCTCGAATCCCGTCTTGAAGTTTATTTTAAATTTTGTCTTGAATTTGTCTCGAATCTCGTCTTGAATGTCGTCTCGAATCTTATATCAAGTCTTGTGTTGAATCTTGTCTTGATCCTCGTCTCGAATCTTGTTTTGAATTTCGTCCAGAATTTCGCCTTGAATCTCGTCTTAAATCTCGTCGCGATTATCATCTGAAGTCTTGTCTCGAATCCCGTCTCGAATTTTTTTTTGAATTTTTTCTTGAATCTCGTCTTGAATCTCATCTCGAATTTCGTCTTGTGTCTCGTTTTGAATCTTATATCAAGTCTTGTCTCGAATCCCATTTCGAGTTTTTTTTTTAATTCCGTCTCGAATCTCGCCGTAAATCTCGTCTTAGATCTTTCTCGAATATATTGTCTTGAGTCTTCTTCTTAATCACGTCTCGAATCTTTTTTTGAATTTCGTCTGGAATTTCGCCTAGAATCTCGTCTTAAATCTCGTCGCGATTATCATCTCAAGTCCTGTCTCGAATTCCTTCTCAAATTTTGTTTTTAATTTTGTCTTGAATCTCGTCTTGAATCTCCTCTTGAATCTCGTCCTGAATCTCATCTCGAATTTCGTCTTGTATCTCGTTTTCAATCTTATATCAAGTTTGTCTCGAATCCCATCTCGAGTCTTGTTTTGAATTTCGTCTCGAATCTCGCCCTACATCTCGTCTCGAATCTTGTCTCGAACCTTGTCTTGAATCTCGTATCGGATCTCGTATCGTATATTGTCTTGATTCTTCACCTTAATCTCGTCCCGAATCTGGCCTCCAATATTCTTCTCCACTTCGTCTCTAATCTTGCTTCTCGTCTCGAACCTCGTGAAAAAGTACGAGAAACAAACACATGGCCGAAAGAATAAGGATTTTTGCCCGGGGCTACGAAACCCTAAAAAGAAAGTATCATTTACGAGAAATGACCCCGTTATCTTCACTTTCAAGATATATTCATAATATTCTCCTTTCATATAAATCAGTTACCATGAGTGAAACATTTATTTCAATAATCGGTCCTGCTCTTTAAAATACAGCATCCAGATGAAATTCAACTTTCATTTTTTTAAAGTGAAACAGAGAGAATCTATTTCAAGTTCTCAAGATCTAGATCAATCATACAGATTTGATGGTAGGGGCACTACTCGACTTACATTCAGAATATTTAAACTAATCTTATATAATACACAAAGAGTCGCAAACCGTTTCACTTGAAACCTAACAGTATTTGAGGATCAATGGAGCGCATCTAAACTTCGATTCTTGGGTCACAATGGTCCAAACTTTCCACTCATGATTTCGGGAACGTGAGTTCAATTACGAGTGGTAAAAAGTTAGAATTCAGTCTCATAAAGATAAGAAGCAAATAGTGATTGATTACTTTTATTTTTTGTCTTGGACTCATTCATTAGTAACTTATAGTTACTTAATGATCTTAACGACCACTTATATAATAATACTAATGATAATATTTCTCATTTTTTCCTTTGGGATGAGATTGAAGTTTTGCATCAAGATAATCATCCTTTTAAAAGAGCCTTTCCTGAAACGGTTTTTATTGAAAAAGAACTGGATAAGTGTCTCAATAAAATCACTGATATTTACCATCTTAATGAATCTTAAAATTCTATTCTAGAATTATTTTTATAAATTTATAACGAATTCCTTACAATAAAGTTCTTCTCTTGAATTTTCTTACAATATTGAATAGAAAAGATTAACTTATCTTGCTTGTTTCTACTTCTTAAATAACCGTTTTTAACACTTCAGCTGTTATATTACTTTTCAAATTTTGGCGCCTTTTTCTTCACTTATGCTGTATGTTAGGTTGGTTGATTTTTCTTGACAGACACTTTTGGAGTTATCTTTATGGGAGCAGGGTGCCTTTCCATCCTGCTCTCATAATAATAAAAAATATATTCTTCAAATTTATAAATTTTCTTTTGTTAACAGTTTGTTATAAATTATTTTAATTTTATTCACCAATCAAATTTTTAAAGTCTTTTTTGAATTGAAATACGTTAACTATAATTCTTTATCATTTTGAACTTAACCTCTATCTTTATTATGATATTATTATTAACTAATAAAATTATAATTTCCTTTCAGAGAAATTTCATACATTATATTTTAATTGACATCTGTTGATATATATTTTTAAGTTACTACTGACTTTTTAAATTGATCTCAATTATTTAACTCTACTCAGATTACTAGGACTTTCGTAACTATTTCGTAAGTGGATTATTTACACTTTTTTAAAATTGTTCATAATAATATATTAGTAAGATTATTATTACATTTTTTAGATTTATATAAATTAATTAATAATAATTAATAAACTTGTCCGATAGAGTTGATACAACTTTGTTGTTTTTTTTCTCCTATTTTGGATTCTCGGACGTTAAAAACTCTTATATTGTATTAGTAACTTATTACAAGTAACTATATAAGTTACGGAAAAGTTACATTATTTGTAACATTGAGGGTAACTTCGTTAATATTTTAAAAAGTAACTTGTATGTTTCCTGTCAAGAGGGGTTTATGGATCATTTATTGGGTTAAAAATTATTCTCATTTGTTTGGTGATTCAGCTACTTTGTTGAAAATTCGTCTTTTTTGATTAACTTTAACTGCGATTCATTTCAACATTAAAATCACTTTTTGTTGAAATAATATCTATCGTATTTTTCGTTAAGAATTCATCTATTTTGATTGAAAATTTAACTGCTTGGTTGACCCTGTAATTGAAAATTGACTTTTTGGTTGAAAATTAATATTTTTGGTGTGAAAATGCAATTTTTTGCAAGAAAATTCATCTTTTTATCTTGAAAATTCATGAACTGTGTTAAAAATTCAACTTTTCTGGTAAAAAGTTTAACCATTTGGTTGAAAAGTAATTTTCTTCTTGAAAATTCACATTTTCGATTTGACAATACAACAGTTTTAATAAAATTCATCTTTTTGGCTTTAAAATTTCACAATTTAGTGGACTTTTTTTTCTTTCTTGGGTCAAAAATTATTATTATTATTATATATATATATATATATATATTATTTCAACATTTATCTCTTTTGCTAAAAAGAAATTCATCTTTTTAGGTTAAAAATTCAACTAATTTGCTAGAAAAATAATTTGATTTGGTTGAGGATTCAGTAATTTTTTCGAAAATTCTTCTTTTTTGGTTTAATTCAACTGTGATTGAAAATTGAAATCTTTTTTCATGGAAATAATATCAACTATTATATTTTTCGTTGAGAATTAATTTATTTTGGTAGAAGGGTCAACTGGCTGGTAAAAAAAAAACAAAAAAAAATTTTCTTGAAAGTTCATATTTTCGTTTTCAAAATTCAACTCTTTTAGTAAAAAAAGTATCTGTAGAAAGTTCGGCTATTTTGTTGAAAATTCGAATTTTCTGGTTGAAAGTTGAACTAATTTGTTAAAAATTCAGTTGCTTGGTTGAAAATTCATAATTTCAGTTGAAAATTCATCTCTTTGGTTGAAAATTTAACTATTTTCATTCAAATTCGTTTTTTTTTTCGTGGGAAGTGGGTGTAAAAAATTAATATATTTTCGTTGAAAATTGAACTATTTGGTGGAGATTCAACTTTTCTGGTAGCAATTTAAATATACTGTTAGAAATTCATCTGTTTGGTTTGAAAATCGTAGAAAATTCAAGTTTTTAGTTAAAAATTAACAAGTTTTTTAAAAATTCATTCTTTTTGGTTGAAAATACAACTCTTTCGTTCAAAAGTGTCTTTTTTTTGTTTGAAAATTATTTTCTTGCTGTAAGAAAATCATCTTTTTTGGTTAAAAATACAATAGCTCGGTTGAAAAATGTAATTTAGAAATCTGTTTTGGGGACAAAATGAACTTTTCTGTTCAAAATTTATCTTTTTGGTTGAAAATTCAAATATTTGGTTGAAAATCCAACTTTTGAGTTTGAAAATCGTGGAAAATCCGACTATTTAGTTACAAATTAACTTTTTTGTGTGTTCTTTTTGGTTTGTGAATTCATTTTTTCGGTTAAAAAATGTCATCTTTTTTGTTGAAAATATAAATGTTTGGTTGAAAAACGTGACTAAAAAATCTTTCTTGCTTGGAAATTCAACTATTTTCTTAAAATTAATCTTTTTGGTTGATGATTTAGATTTTTTTTTTAAATACTCTTCGGTTGAAAATTCATCATTTTAGTTTTAAAATCGTACGAAATTAAACTATTTCGTTGAAAGTTAATATTTTTGTTGAAAATTTATACTTTCAGTACAAAAATTCAATTATTTGGTTGAGAAATCATTTTTTTTGGTTTTCAATTAAATAATTTGGTTAGTATGTTGAACTGTTTGGTTGAAAAGTGTTTTCTTGAAAATTCATAATTTTGCCTTAAAAATTCAACTCTTTTGTTCAAAAATGTTCCTTTTGGTGTGCAAATTAATTTCTTCTGTTAGAAGAAATCATCTTCTTTGGTTGAAAATACAACCCCTTGGTTGAAAAATGTGACTTAAAATTGCAAATTCATCTTTTTGGTTCAAAATTACACTATTTGTTTGAGAATTAACTTTTCTGTTTTCTTTTGTTTCGAGTTTATTTTAAAAAAATTTAAGGAATATAATGTCTTTTTGGCTTGAGAATGCAACATTTTCGATTATATTTTTTTGCTCTAATGTTTGAAAAATCTTTTTTGGTAGAAACCTCAACTCTTTTGTTGAAAATTTCTCTTCTCGTTGTAAAATTATTCTGTTTTCGTTGAGGATTCAAATAATTTTTTGAAAATTCACAATTTTCGGTTTAATTCAACTGTTTTTTTATTTATGAATATATATAATAATATTAAGGATGGTGATTGACATACTTCAGACAGTAAAAAAGAATTCGATGTTGGTTCCTTTATTCCTTCATATGTAATGGTGTTAAGTTGACGTTTCGAAAACTAGCGTTTTCCTCATCAGAACAATAAAAATCCAGACAAATCCAAATTTAACATCTTCTTAAACTTCTTAAACTTAAAATATTTTTGGTGGACATATCAACTAATGAGCTTCTCGTTCAGCATTTCTTTATTTATAAAATATCTATCACCTTAATGGAAAATTGAACTATTTTGTTAAAAAATGTTAACCCTCAAAACAACGATTTTTGAACAATTTTTATATTTTGTGAAGATATTCATCAAAAAATAAAAAATAAGATCCAATTTTGGATTAAGGAAGCAAAAATTAACCTTCGGGATAAGTTTTGGTTTTCAAAAATAATTGTAACAAAGTTACTTTTGCTTATGTCGAATACAAATTTCAATTCCGCTGAATATGTCTGGCTTTCGTTAAGTAATACAATTTTACATTAGAAAATCTTAAATTTTTCTCAGTTTTATTACCCAATCGGCATTGAGGATAGACGACAAAAATGTTTCGAATATTTTAGTGACACACCTATTTTTTAGAGAAAAATTGCATTTTCCTATTCTCCTATATTTTTTCAAAATTGATGCCACTACTGACTCCGTTTTATTTTAGTCATTCTCTTGTCTTCATTTTCATTCAGAATTTCTTTTACAACCTTCACTTTTAGATTCAGGAAAGTAGATACATTATCTTGTGGTTTTAAATGTTGCAAATATTGGTCGTTTACAGAAAACGAAAAAATCGAACATGTGGTTAGATGTCGAAAAGAACTTTCTCTACTGGAGAACTAGATTTAAAATCTCCTCAGGTTTGTGCAACTTACTTCTGAATATGCAGTCTTGTAAAATTAAAATTGCACAAGTGTAAAATCACATGAACGATGCGCAACTGCGATGATAATCTTTTTCTACTACATCGACAACTGATGATAGACGCATCCTTCCACGCGAGTGCGTTAAACTTTACACGCAAGAGCGTCAAAAATGCACGCTTTACTGGCCATGTGAAGATCGGATTTTATTACGACTTGATAGCTCATTAGTCTGATTAAACCCTATCATTAAGGCGCATTTCCGCTGCTCAATGGAGATAGTCACAATGCTCAAAGCAGAATAGAGAGATTTTCAAATCCTACTTTTAGGAAGAAAACAGAAATCAACATAAATGAAGGAAGAAAATAATAATTACAAAAAAAAAAAAGCTTTTATTAAAATATAGTAGGAAAACAGAAAATAATTGAATATGAAGAGGAGGAGGGGGGTTGCAGTAATAATATAATCATATTAAAGTGACTGAAAGTAAAAACGTAGGGCATAAATATTAAAATTTATTTCGCATATAAATGTCTTGTTCAATATTTACGCCCCAGACTTTAATTGTTAGTCACCTTAATATGATTTCATTATTATTGCAACCACTTCTTTGATAGTCAATTATTTTGTTTCTTTTCACTATATTTCAATGAAAGCTTGTTTTTTGAAAAATTATTAAAAATTTCTTTTTGATTTTCTGCTTTTCATTGTTTCAAATGTTTCTCAATATCGAGCATTCTGATTCCTCAGAATAGAGAGATTTTCAAATCCTACTTTTAGGAAGTAAACAGAAATCAACATAAATGAAAGAAAAAAAAATGATAATAATAAATACAAAAAAAAACAAGCTTTTATCAAAATATTGTGAGAAGAAATAAAGTAATTGAATATATAGAGGGGGAGGGGAGGTTGCAATGATAATATAATCATATTAAAGTGACGGAAAGTAAAAACGTAGGGCATAAATATTAAAATTTATTTCGCATATAAATGTCACGTTCAGTCATCTTGATATGATTTCATTATTATCGCAACACCTTCTTTGAAAGGCAATCATTTTGTTTCTTTTTACTATATGTCAATGAAAGCTTGTTTCTTGAAAAATTATTAAAAATTTCTTTTTAATTTTCTGCTTTTTATTGTTTCAAATGTTTCTCAATATCGAGCATTCTGATTCCTCAGTTCAAACTCCGTCTAGAAAATGGGAGAGCGGGGGGGGGGGGGGGGGTGACTCAATTTTGAATTCTACTCCCGAAGTCTTAAATTTCATCAAATTTTTTATTGTTATTTTTGTTTTAAACTAAAATATAAAACTAGTTTTGACAGTATATGAGATTTAAGAAAAAGGTTCAACTTTCTCGTAAATTTTAAGGCTTGTGCAAAGTGAAATAACAATTGTGAACATTTTCAAAATTTCATATAAATATTAAAAATAAAATTATGTTGAGTATGATTTTCATTTTCCTTTTGTGGAAATGTGGGTATAAATACTTTATACTACACTTAAAACTTTGATTGTATTATTATTTATAATAATTATTTTTAAATTTCACTTCGTTTCTGAAATAATTTTAAATTGCTCACAAATTAAAAACCGTTTATAAAATTCGTTTAAAATCCATCATCTTCCCATTATATTTCATGCCTTCTATTGAATCTTATTTCTTGAAGTATAGTAAATTTTTTAATGTTCCATAGTTTTGCACTTTTTGAGAAAACCTCTAACATTTTTTTTACTTTAGATAACTTAATTTATGTTTCTCACAACTCAAATTCACCGCTTCTGTCATTTGTCTTCCGTTTCTCGGTTTTCATCCGGAAAATCAAATTCTCATTTCTTGATTTCAAAAGTGAAAACATATATCCGGATGATACACGGAATACTAATTAAAACAACCATCTTCGAGAATAATCAAAATAAGGTAAAAAGAAGTAAAAAATGTGTTTCATATTTTGCAAAAACAGGGGCCTTTTCTAATATAACTTCACTTTGGACTCCATCAAAAATATAAATCACAATTTTGTTTGTTATCCGAAATTTCACGAAAATTAAATAATTTTTCTCAATTCCTGGTGAAAAAATCTTTACGAATAAGTACGAAAAATAAAATTACAGGAAAGTACAGATAAATACGTATAAAGTAACTAACAACAAAAATTGAAGGAAATTAAACCTTTTGTGTATTTTTACGCAAATTTGGAACTTTTTGTAATTTTTGCTATATTGTTGTATTCTAATGTAGTTTTGATATTTACAAGCAAGTGTTTTGGAATTTAGCATTCTTACAACCAAAGATTTGTTTTTTTCGACCTAGGATGATAAAATATACCAAACACTGTAAGAAGATGATTTTTCGATAAACAGTGCAAGTGATTGGTATTACAAAAAATTGTTCACGGTTTAACTGTAGAATATTATTATTATTGTGTCATTAGGCGATATCAAAATCAAATAATTTTTAAAAAATAAAGACAACTTTAAAATATTCTGATGTACTTATTGATAATTTTGGTATTGTGGAATTTTAAACATTTCGAAATTGTCGAATATCACGATATTAAAATTGTTTATATTGTTTATATTTGAAGAATTCACATATGCAATATTGATAACTTAGAAATTGTTCAATTCTAAAGGTTTAAATTTCAAATTGTCTGCTTACAAAAATTGAAAAATGTTTACACCTCAAATTGGAATAATGAACAACTAATAAAAGTTTTTTAGATTAAAAAATAAGAGAACACTAAAAAGACCCTCATCACTTTAAGATGAAAGATTTGTAAGTGTTACAAATTTTTTGAAGAACCCAAAACCAAAAGCGTTCAATTTAATCAAAAACTGAATTTGAATGTCACAATAATCAAAACGGTACAAATAAAAATGGACCATAGATTGTAATTTCGAGACTTAAGAACAATCACTTTTATTATATTCAATTTTAAAGAGCACAATACTGGAAAAAAACCCCATTTAATTCACAATTAGCATTTTTTCACTCGATAACTGTGAGATTTATTTATTTTTTCAAGAAATTGAAAGCATCTTTAAATGATCCTAAAGTCGAATAATAATTTCCATTATTGATCAAATTTTCTTCGTTAATAAAAAAAAATTTCAGGAGATCCAGTCGTATGAAGATATGCACAACTTGTAATGAATTCGTTAATCCTTAATTAAATCAGAAATCCATTTCTCATAAAGCGCTCTCATTTCGTCATAATTACTTCATCAGTAATCAGCATATGATCAGAAAAACAGATTGCAAATTCTTTCATACAAAAGATGAATACCGACTGAATCTAATAAACAGAAAATAAAAAATATATTAATAAAAAAGTGATTAATCAGGAACTAAAGAAATGATTCCTTGATCAAGGGCCTTTTCATTATGTAAATTAGGAAGTAATTGATTTCGCACTTGCATAAGACTTTGCATATAACTATTTAAAAAGCTATTCGCGTAAAAAAAATTGCAGATCCAACTAGGGCATGGCTGAATTCTTTTTGTAACATTCCATAGTAGAGTAAATAAGGGAATAATTGGAACAACCGGTCTTCCGTGATGCAACTGGTCACTGCACTGGTCATACACCTGTAATGATACCATTACATGTAGGTAGACGTACTCACGCATTTATCAAGTGGAAATAAGTCGTAAAAAAATCTTGCCTTTCACACGGAAAAAAGTTTGTAGTTCAAACAGAAGTGTACTGGAAAAACAAATCAAAAAAACTAAAATATATTTGAATAAAATAATTTTTGTTTGAAAACTGATTCTGCTAATAATTCTAATCAGCGTCATTTCAAATGGGCGCTTATAAATTTTTTGATGAGATAGAATGCTAACTTAATTATAAATTGCAAACCTCTATAAAAATTATTCTCAGGGCCAACAACTTTTCAAAATGTGATCCAGCGAAGATGAATTATTCTGGATTATACCGAATTACCCTGGGTTACTTCTTCATACCGAATTATTCTGGTTTACCTAAGATTACCACGGATTGCACAGGATTAGTATTGATTAGATAAAATTATGGTGGATTGCTTCGGCTGAAGTAGACTGACGCTAATATACAAGATTAATTTTGTACCAAAAAGATGAAATTTAACAACATTTGTGAATTTTCGATCTAATGATGCTACAGGCACTTGAAATCATGATGAAAGAATCATTCTACTAGGGGATATGAATGGATGGGTTGAGTCCAATGCGAAAGTACGGAAAGGGTGTTAGGTAAATTTGAAGATTCAAAAACAACTGGTAACAGAGATAGATTGGTTAGCTTATACTTGGAAAAGGGCTTATTCATTACAAATAATTGTTTTAGGCATTGAATGATGTACATGTACATACGGTGCAGCCGAGATAGCCAGAAGAAGAACTAAAAAGACGAAACAGACGCGAATCAAGACAGAGAATTTACAGAAACCAGAGAAGCTAATAGAACTTACAGATAAGATGAATGAACGCCTAGATAAAACAACTTAGGAGATGCTAATGCACAATCAACATATAAAGGGCGTATGCACAATGCTTCAGAAAAGCATTGTTGGGAGTACAACTGAAGTATGTGGAAGAATGAAAAATGAAAAAAAAGTTGTAGGAAGAATGACTGGAGATGCTTGTTGGAATGATGAAATCCGCTTAGCCGTTCACGAAAAGAGACAAGTGTATCTCAGAAAGCTGAATATCACAGGTCTTGGCGATGACGTGAAAATAAAACTAGAAAAGGATTATGGGGACAGAGAACAGAAAAATACTAATTAAACACAGAAAAAACGAAAGGCAGTCTTTACAGCGATTTCATAATAATCTTTACCTGCAACAAAAATTACCTTTACGTGTTAAGATTCACCCACCACATGAGAAATGGTTGCCATGTCAGCTCTATTGAATCGTGTTTTGTTTCAATGCGAAAAAATTCAACTTTATCTACTTGAAAATGACCTGCAACGAAAATGCATTTCTGTTTTTTCTGTAAAAGCAAGGATAAAATAAAAGTGAAATTTAATTGGAACCTGCGCAAGGACAAAAAGAAAGGAAGTAGTAGAACAGAGTACATAGTAGAACAGAGTACGTAGTAAAATTATGAATAGCAAGAGTGAAATAGTATATGATGCGGACGAAGAAAAAGACGGTCATAGGGTCCATTACATACAATTATTGGGAAGTGAAGCTATGGTGTAGCGGAACTGCGGCTTAGAAGATGATACGTCGAAAAACCCGGTTGAAAGAATTAGTTTCTCTAAGGTTAGGGATATCATTAGGAACTTGAAAAATGGTGAAGCCGCTGGTGCGGATAGTGTTCACGCTGAAATGCTTGTCAACGGTGGCAAATATATACCTCACAGGCTGTGCGAGTTGACAATTTCATGTATCGAGATGGGTGAAGTTTCAGATGACTGGAAAGAAGTGATAATCGTCCCAATATACAAAAGGAAAGGGAAATAAAATCAACTGGAATAATTACAGAGGTATCAGCTTGCTAAGTATCGTAAACGAAACATATTCAAACATACCTATTAATACTTTAATGAAAATAACAGAAAAAATATCTGGAAAGTCCAATGTTCATTTATGCCGGGAAAATCATGTTGGAATTATATATTTGGCTTGAGACAAATCACAAAAAAAAGTTTGAGGATGAACAAAAAAGTTTTGTGTGCAAGGATACGTTATGTCGTCTTGGCTGTTTATTATATCCATATACAAGTGTCTAAGAATGGCTTTACTCGAAAAAAGAAACAGTAGATCTCGGGGCAATGAAGGTACGTGGGTTAGCGTTTACAAACGATAGGGTCGTTATGGCAGTGAATCGACGGCTTGCAGAGAATGTTGAGCAGACTAAGTACTATCATGAAGAACATGGGCCTAAAAATTAACGTGAATATAAAAAAAATTTTGGTGTTTGAAGAAAAGGGTGAGAAAACAGTATGCAATCTTCGCCCTAGACAATGAGAAAATAGAACAATTTAATAAGTACATGTATCTTAGTAGTCCACTTACTTCTGAAATGTAAGGAGAATATTCTCCATAAGGAATAGTTTTCCCTAATGGAAAATATTTTCTTTATATTTGAGAAGATATCCTGTGCTTATTATTCGAGGAAAAAAATGTTCAGAGGCCATTCCAGATAATTAATTGTAATGAAACTACAAATTTTCGTATTCTAGGATCTGTAATGTAATCTGTTTTGAAAAAAATCCTGGAGAGGATAAACTCTAAATACAAACATGGTTATTTTTACTTATCTCTACAAAAATGATTTTACATTGTATATATAAGTACTCCATACTTTAAATTCTACCATCAAAATGTGTTTATTCTAGAGTAGAAGAAATGTAATCTATCCTGAGGAGGCTCCATGTTATGGAGCGAAAGATTGATGGCTAATTAACGATATGATCAATAAATCAACAAAATTAACATCATCTTTATTAATTATTTTTCTAGTATTCGCTGGTTTAGATATAAACTTTTTTCCTTGTAGCGACCAGTGACTCTTATACTCGATCTCTAGAAATCAGAAAGAGAATTTCGCAAGGAAGAGGCAATCGTGGCAAGGACTTTATAATAATTTATAACCCTCCCCTTGATACGATATGTCGAAAGTTATCCTTTCGAATTTGGCATATATATTATTCATATCGTCCACACACTTTGCGAATGGAAAGTTTTTATGTCTTTTTTTTCCTGTTGATACGGATACATGCTTTATATTGCGGATCAAAGGTTGCCAGGAGACCGTCCATGATCCTTATATGACAATTTAATAACTTGAATGATTTCTAGTCTGGATTAGCTAATGGACGGCTGATTGAACCTGTGAAAAAATCGACTTTGATTCATTACCGGATTGAAATTTAATGACATAAGTGACAAATTATTTTGTTTATAATTAATTACAAAATTTTCGAATCCATATATGTTGTCAAGCAAATGTAAGCTTATGTCGAATGATGTAGAAAAATGATTACCAACATTGGTCAAGAAAGCCCACTTAGATATTTCCAAAAGGAATCCAAAGCTGTTTTTGGTTTTTCAGTCAGATGCTTAGTTTGTTTATGACAACTGTAAAACGTTCAAAAATATGTGTTTGTTCAAAAAGTGGTTTAAAAAAAACGCAGCTATTTCAGAAACGAGTCCAAACATGTTTTCCGTTTTTTGATTGGACTCTGCTTATCATGCTTTGGAAAGTTTGAAATTATTAAGAAATGATTTAATTATTTCAAAAATGATTGAAAAAAAAAATAAAAAAGGTGCATCTAGATATTCCGGAGACGAATCCAAAGGTGTTTTTTTTTCGTTCAGACGCTTAGCTTGTTTACAATTAAATTCAAAATTAACTCGTAATTCCAAATAGTCCACGTAATTCAGAGGAATTTACATAAGTAATTTAAACATTTTTCAAGTGTTTCCTGAAACATTTTTTTGTTCTTGAAAATTTAGCTATTCCATTCTTGGTCTGAAATTGATCTTTTTTAGTTGAGAATTCATATATGTGGTTGATACTTCGTCTTTTTCATTAGAAAATTAATCTTCTTGATTGAAACTTAATTTTTCTGATTAGAAATTGAACTATTTTGGTGAGAAACTGAATCATTTGGTTGAAAATTCGTTTTTTTTTGCTGTTCAAAATTAATTTTCGAACTGAAAATGTAATCATTCCATTTTTGATTGTAAAATATTTTTGAATTGGATATTCAACTATTTGGTTGTAAAATCATGTAGTTTGTTAAAAATTTGTCTTTTTTTATATAAAATTAAAATTTGGATTCAAAACTTGTTTTTTATAAAGAATTATTTTTATTGACTTGTTGAATGTCAATTTTTTGGTTGAAAATTAATGTATTTCATTAAAACTTTGTATGTTTTGGTGAAAAATTAATTTTTTTTGTGGAAATTCAATTACTTGGTCGAAAGTGAAACTTGTTTGTTAAAAATTAATTTCTTGGTTGAAGATTTCTATTAGAAAGTTTAACAATAGGTTACAAAAAGTATTTTTTTTTAGGTAAAAATTCAACTATGCACTCGGTTGAAAATTAATCTTTTTGGGTGAAAATAGAACAATTTTGTTAAAAATTCGTTTTTTTTTTGTGAAAACTTAATTTTTTAATTAATTTATTTTCACTCACTTACTTTTTGCTTTTTAATTGAAACTTCAAGTAATTATTTAAAATATATCCTTTTTAGTTGAAGATTAAACTGCTTGGTTAAAAATTTATGTATTTTGTTGAAAATTCGTCTTTTTTGGTAGAAAATTAATCTTTTATGATGATTTTTTTGTTGTTTAAAAATCATCTGTTTTTGATTAAAAATTCGAGTATTGGGTTGAAAATTATTTTTTTATTGTTACGAATTAAAGCTTTTTGTGCAAAATTCGTCTTTTTTATAGAAAATTCCGCTTCTTGGTTGAAAATTCATGTATTTTTGTAACAATTTCGCCTTTGTCAAATCAAAATAGATCAAAACATAAATAATTAAAATCAATACCTCAGTATTTGAATAATTACTTTAATTTTGAATCGGTACAATTTCAGAGATCTGAATTTTTATATTAAACGCTGATTTTTTCATTTTTCTCTTTATAATAAGTATTAATTACAAAATTGAAATTGAAATGGTTGCATTTTGAAAAGTATATTTAATAATTTAAAAATTGTTCATTATTAAAAGATGTAATTTTTCTTTTAATAATTGAAATTTTGAAGAATTTAATTATAAAAAAAGTTTTATTATCACATTCGAAATTCTAAAATTTCAGAAGATTTGCCTTTGAAATGTAGCTTTTTGTTTCAAATTGCCAAATTTTATTCGCTTAGAATTACAAATTATTTATATTCAAAGGTATTTAGTATTTAATTGTTTAATTTTTAACGCTTTTAATTAGAAATATGCAATTTCAATTTATTCGAATTTTTGAATGAGGCATTTTTAAAATTCTAATTTGAGACAATTCAAATTTCATAGTTTTGAATTTCTATTTTTGAAATTTTAACCTGAAATCATTTATTTTCGAGATTCCTCAATTCGAATTAAAAATCGTTCAATTTTAACCTTCCAACGTGAATATGAACTAGATCCTGCTTTCTCAATGATCAAATCAAGTAAAAAAAGTACTTCTCACAAAAAATATTACATGATTCAAATTATCCTTCCTCGAGGACGTCTGGATCGTGAACGTGTGCCAATCGTAATCGCAGGTATCCTGTACTCGTGCCAAATGTAAATTACAGAGTGGAAATATAATTGAACACCAATCAGAGGGAAAGGTTTCAATTGTAGACACCTGCTCGTTTTAACGGAAAGGAGTAACAATTAATCTAAAAAATTGGAAATACTCATCCTAACTATAAATCATAATTTTAATTTGAATCTATTTTATATGGATCCACTTTCACTATTTTTGAGTCCTATTCTAATTTTTTTAGGGCTTTGTAGCCCCGGGGTAGAAGCCCTTTGTTTCGCTAGGGTGTCGTCCATCCGTCGCACAGTTTACGAAAATCGAGACGAGATTCGAGACTTTATACGGGACTCGAGACGAGATTCGAGAATTTCGGCAAGACTCGAGACGAGATTCGAAACTTAAGACGATACTCGAGACAAGACTCGAGAAGAAACTCGAGACGAGGCAAGACTCGAGACTCAAGACAAGATTCGAGGCTCGATTCGAGGCTCCTCTAAAAATGAGAAAAAATTTCCCACATTTATATTGACCGCATTACTGAAGGTTAAACTAATCTGAGATTGTAAAATAAATGTACAATGGAGAGACCGCAAAGTATGCTCTGCAGTAAAATACGTATAACAATTACATTTATGCAATTTGCGCTTAAGCGTTAGTGAATTATTGGTGCCCGAGTGCAAAGAGACCATTCATGCTCGTTTTACGATCTTTGTACTTTCCACTCGCTATTTTTCAATTTTTTCTAAATTTTGTCATTTTAAGCAAAGGCTCCTAATTTGGGAGCTCTGGTGTCGCATAAAAATATGAAAAGTCTTATTATATGCATAGAAGGAGACGATTGATGAAGGTAATTTATCAAAGTTATCGTGAACTGATCAAAAGTCTTCATGAAAGTTCTTTGTGTTTGGGTGAAACAATACGAGAGAGCATTCGCTTTATAGTTCTAATCGTAAATTTTAAACGAGTTTCTATTATTTTCTATTTGGAGTCTAAAGACAGAAATTATTTTTACTACTGTATTTAACTTTTCTATATATGATTTTCACAATTGAGTTTATATCATACAAATTTCCAACAATATTATTGCTTTAATTACAAATGATTAAATTATACAAAATAAAAAATAAAATACTGTAGATTCGTTACAATTAATATATTTATATAGAAGGACAATCATGTGTTTTACCAAATTGTGGAAGGAAATATAATTTTTTGATTATAGGCTATAATTAAAAATTATTTTTATTGTCTTGTTACTTTCTTATCTAAAAAAGTGGTCCAGAAATGTATCTCAAAAATCTAGTAATGATTGTTTTTGATATCTGATTATCTTTCCGTTAGTTGAAGTTGTTTTATATCTTATACCTGAAATTTTAAAAAAAGAATCCTCAAAAATAATCCTTTGTAATAAAAAAAATTATAAAAAAACATTATGCAAGTAGAGAAACATTTGTGATTTTCAACAGTCTTGCCCTGTTCAATGAATACTTTTGAATCATCTGATAAATTATTCAGAATATTATTTTTGAAGAAAAATCATTAGATTTTAAGGGTTCAATAATTTTTCAAAAATTTTAGGTTAGGTGAGCGTTTTACACCAAATGTTGGTATTGTGAAACAGAATTATTAGTTTTCGAAGATGATTTCTTACAACTCTCAATAATTTTATGTTATGTTAGTGTTTTTCGGCAGACATTGTTATTTTTAATAAAAAATTATTAGATTTAAAATATTTAATATTTTTGCGACAGAAGGTTATGTTGGCGTCTTTCACCTGAAATTGATAATTATAAACAAAAAACATTCAATGTAAATTCAATTATTATTGTTTAATACAATAAAATATACAAGCTTTAATAATTTTGGATTGTGTTAGCGTTTTTCGTTGGACATATAACTTTTTATTCCAAAATCGTTAGATTTAAGAAAAGATTCATAATTTGAACAATTTTAGGTTACGTTGGCGTTTTACATCGGAAATTGGTATTTCTAAATAAAAATCAGATCATAATTAGAACAAGCTTTAGAGCATTTTAAGAATTTTGGATCATGTTTTACTGTTTTTTTTTGGAAATTGGTGTTTTTAATTTTAAAAAAATATATATTTCAAACATTTTGAACTAGATTCCCAGATTTTTAAGAATTTTAGGTTATTATGGCGTTTTACACAAAAAATCAATATTTGTAGTAAAGAAGCATTTGATTTTAAAAAAGATAAAATTTCTTTATACAGTTATAAGCTATGCTGGCGGTTTTGATCGAAAATAAAATATATAGATTTCAAAGAAGATTTACAATTTTGAAATAAGTTGAGGTTATATCAACGTTTTTCATTAGAAATAGTTTAATTCGAACAAAAATAATCAAATTTTGAAGTAAATTTATAATTTGGAACATTTTTTTGTTATGTTATGTTAGCATTTTTCGTCGAAAATTGGTATTTCCAATTTTAAAAATCACAAGATTTTTCAGATTATCATTTAGAGTCATTAAATTTACAATGTTTGGTTTTTTGGTGTTTCATATGGAAAATCGGTAATTTTAATGAAAAAATTATGCTTTCATAGTGGATAAATTATTTTTGAACAATTTAAGGTTATGCTAACGTTTTTCATCAGAAATCGTTTTTTTTAAACAAAAATCATAAAATAGCAAAGAAGATATAATCATATATCATATAATATTTTTCCAGATTATCACTCAGAGTCATTAAATTCAGAATTTTCAATTTTTTGTAGCGTTTTATACCGGAAATCGGTACTTTTAATAAAAAAATATTGGGATTTCAAAGAAGATATATAATTTAAAAAAAAATTAGGTTATTATGGCGTTCTGCACTAATTATTCTTTAGATTATCATTCAGTCATGAAATTCACAAAATTTGTTTCATTTTTGGCTTTTAGGCAATTTTTGTATATGAAAAAAGAAAACAAATCTTTTGACAAATTTAGGTTACACTCGTGTTTTCCACTAGGAAGGGTCATTTGAAGGTCAAGACGATTTTTTTAAATGGCAACCCCAATTTTTTACTGCGGATTCAAAAAGAGCGGAAAATTTCACGTCAAAAATATTCCATAAGAAATTTACTTTTGTGACCATAGCAAGGTCAAAAATCAAGGTCAAATTTCTAAAAAAAACGGTAAAATGCCTTTTTTTTGGAATTATCGCGGTTTACTGAGAATAGAAAACGTTCGAAATGCTTCTAACAAGTCGATAAAATGTAAAATTGTGAATCAACTTGACCATCTTGAAATTCTGATGAATTTTCCAGGTCATTTGAAGGTCAAGATGATTTTTTTCAAAGGAGGCCCCTCTTTTAAACTGCGGAATTCAAAAGAGCGAAAAACTTTGCGTCAAAAATGTTCTATGGAAAATTTGTAAAAGTGTGTACCATCTTGACGATCTTGAAAATTTATCAGAAGGTCAAGATCGTCAAGATGGTACACACTTTTATAAATTTTCCATAAAACATTTTTGACGTAAAATTTTTCGCTTTTTTCAAATTCACAGGTTAAAATATGGAATTACTTCTAAAAAAATCATCTTGACCTTCAAATGACCTTGAAAATTTCTCTGAAGGTCAAGATGGTCCAGTTGGTTCACACTTTCACATTTTATCGACATGTTAATCTTACCGTTTTTTAGACGTTTGATCTTGATTTTTGACCTTGCTAAGGTCACAAAAGCAAATTTCTCATGGAGTATTTTTGACGTGAAATTTCTTGCTGTTTTTAAATCCGCAGTCAAAAATAGGAGTTGTTATTTTAAAAACTCGTTTTGACCTTCAAATGACCTGACCGCAATAACATACATTATTATTTATTGCAAATATTTTCTCTATAATATATACTTATGAGTAATAGTACAATTTAATAGGATCTCTTAAGATCAATTATAACAGCTTCAGACTTTAATATGTTTTTACAACAATCACGACTTTATTACCTTGCTTGAATCACAACTCTAATAAGCAATTATCCATCGTGATAATGAGTGAAGTGTTTAATACCTTTTAAATTAATGAACCATAATTATAAATACATTGTCTTTAAAGAAATTTATATATTTTTGAATCGAGTCTATATTGCGGAGAGAAATTTATAATGAGACTATTTTTCTTTAAAATACATTTGTTGTAGTTCGTCTCCTATTTGCATTTGTATACCCACTTGCGCATTACGTTCAATAAATACATGAGACTTTTTACTTTCTATTGCAATCTATTGTGCACTAACGGGTGGCCATTTACAAATTAAATTAATTATTTTCTATTCATCATTATTCATTTACAAACAAATTTCTGTTATTCTCTGATGATAATACAGATTCCTTGAAAAAATTGGATTTACCACCTGTCAAAATAATGCGTGTATTTTCTGAAAAAAAATTTCTTCTCTCGATCTCTCTAGTAGCTTAATGGGAAAGCACCTGACCGGAAATCGGAAGTTCTCAGGTTCGATTCCAAGCGGAGCGACCGGAGAAGATATTTTTTCAGAAAAAATGTGATTGACATAATTTTTAATTCATATTTCCTTGTAGTCTGAAAAGACGTTAAAAATGTATGTTATTCTCTAATGATAATACAGATTCCTTGAAAAAATTTGATTTACCACCTGGCAAAATAATGCTTTTTTTTATTTAAAATTAAAATCTGTTTTTGTTGAAGTATCCACTGTTACATATTTTTGTTAAAAATTCGTATTTCTCATTCAAAAATGAAGTTTTCAAATGAAAATTAAGCTATTCCCTTTTTGGTTGAAATTTATTATCAGTAGTAGGAAATTCAACTATTTGGTTAAAAATTCGTCTCTTTGGTTCTAAATTTGTATTTCTTAGTTGAAAATCATTTTTTGAACCGAAAATGAAACTATTAAAGGAATCTGTATTACCATTAGAGAATAACAGAAATTTTTAACGTCTTTTCAGACCAGATGGAGCTATGAATTGAAAATTATTTTAATTAATTTTTTCTGAAAAAAGATCTCCTTTTGCTCCGCTGAGATTTGAACCACAGAACTTCTTATTTCCGGTCAGGTGCTTTTCCCATTAAGCTACTAGAGAGATCGAGAGAAGAAACTTCTGTTTCAGAAAATTTACACATTATTATGCTAGATGTTATGAATAAATTTTTTAATGAAATCTGTAGTATCATTAGAAAATAA
This sequence comes from Andricus curvator, assembly GCA_932195095.1. Taxonomy (NCBI): domain Eukaryota; kingdom Metazoa; phylum Arthropoda; class Insecta; order Hymenoptera; family Cynipidae; genus Andricus; species Andricus curvator. The sequence continues at coordinate 334,426 of CAKNYM010053038.1, forward strand.
CAGAAATTTTTAACGTCTTTTCAGACCAGATGGAGCTATGAATTAAAAATTATTTTAATTAATTTTGTCCTGGAAAAAAGATCTTCTTCTTTTGCTCCGCTGGAATTCGAACCACAGAACTTCTAATTTCCTGTCAGGTACTTCTCCCATTAAGCTACTAGAGGGATGGAGAGAAGAATCTTTATTTCAGAAAATTTACACATTATTATGCTATATGTTATAAATCAAATTTTTAAATGAATCTGTATTGTCATTAGGCAATAACAGAAACTTTTAACGTCTTTTCAGACTAGATGGGACTACGAATAAAAAATTATTTTAATTAATTTTGTTATGGAAGAAAGATCTTCTCCTTTCGCTCCGCTGGGATTCGAACCACGGAACTTTGTAAATTTTCCGAAATAAAGTTTCTTCTCTCGATCTCTCTAGTAGCTTAATGGGAATAGCACCTGAACGAAAATTAGAAGTTCTGTGGTTCGAATCCCAGCGGAGCGGAAGGAGAAGATCTTTTTTCTAGAAAAAAATTAATTAAAATAATGTTTAATTCATAACTCCATCTAGTCTGAAACGAACATAAAATTTCTTTCATTCTCTAATGATAATACAGATTCCTTTCAAAATTTGATTTATAACATCTAGCATAATAATGTGTAAATTTTCTGAAATAAAGTTTCTTCTCTGGATCTCTCTAGTAGCTTAATGAGAAAAGCACCAGACCGGAAATCAGAAGTTTCGTGGTTCGAATCCCAGCGGATCAAAAGAAGACCTTTTTTCAAGAAAAAAATTAATTACAATGAAACTATTTTTTTTTTAAATTGTCTTTCTTACTTGAAAATTCAACTGTTCGGTTGAAAATTCATGTGTTTTGTTCAAAATTCGTATTTTTTGTTAAACATTAATTTTATTCATGGAAATTTTATCTTTTTTGGAAAAAATTCAACAGTTTGGTTGAAAATTAATCTCCCTTGCTGAACATTGAGCTATTTTGTTGATAACACATTTTTCTTTGGTTGAAAATTAATCTCTTTTGGTTGAGGATTTAACTATGAAAATTTATCTATTTGTTTGAAAATTTTGCTATTTTGTTAAAAATTCGTTTTCTTTTTCTTTTAAAAATTCTTATAAACTGAAAATAAACCAATTTCATCTCTGGTTAAAAATGTATCTTTATAAATTGAAAATTCAACTGTTTGTTTAAAAATTTGTGTATTTTGTTAAAAATTCTTTTTTATAGATTATCAATTTTTATGTGAGAAATTTTTTTTTTTTGGGAGAAAATAAAACTGAGTGGAAGTACATTAACCTCTGTTGGTTGAGGATTCATCATTTTAATTAAAAATTCATCTCTGGTTGAAGATTCATAATTTCAAATATCAATTTTGATCAATAATTTCAATAATATAATAATAATAATAATAATAATAATAATAATTGTAGGTTAAAAATTCGTCTCTTTGGTTCTAAATTTGTATTTCTTAGTTGAGTATCATTTTTTAAACTGAAAATGAAACTATTTTATTTTTTTTCAAATTGTCTTTCTTAGCTGAAAATTCAATTGTTTGGTTGGAAATTCATGTGGTTTGTTCAAAATTCGTCTTTTTTGTTGAATATTAATTTTCTTCGTAAAATTTTTATCTTTTTTGGATAAAAATACAACTGTTTGGTTGAAAGCTTATCACTTTTTTTAAAAATTGAGCTATTTTGTTGATAACTCGTTTTCCTTTGGTTGAAAATTCATCTTTATTAGTAAAAAAATTACTAGTTGGTTGAAAATTCATAAATTTTGTTGCAAATTCATCTTTCTTGTTTGAAACTACAACTTCATGTTGAAAATTAATATCTTTTGGTTGAGGATTTAACTATGAAATTTAACATTTTGTTGAACATTATTTTATTTGCGTAAATTCATGTTTTCAACTGAAAATTTAGCTATTCCATTTTTGGATAAAAATTGATCTTTTTAGTCAAAAATTTAAGTTTTTGTTTCAAAATTCACCTATTTTGTTAAAAATTCGTTTTTTTTATCTTTTAAAAATCTTTATAAACTGAAAATGAACCAATTTCATCTCTGTTTAAAAATGTATCTTTATAAATTGAAAATTCAACTGTTTGTTTAAAAATTTGTGTATTTTGTTAAAAATTCTTTTTTATAGATTATCAATTTTTATGGTAGAATTTTTTTTTTTAGGAGAAAATAAAACTGAGTGGTAGTACATTAACCTCTGTTGGTTGAGGATTCATCATTTTAATTAAAAATTCATCTCCGGATGAAGATTCATCATTTTCATTAAAAATTCATCTGTGGTTGAAGATTCATAATTTCAAATATCAATTTTCATCAATGATTTTCAATTATTCCAGATAATCGGTACAATTAAATTCAAAAATTTTGAAATAATATTGAATTTATATTCTACTTAAGGAATTGCGTGAGATAGAAAAATAATAATCGCGCACCTAGCACGCGCCTCTATTTTCTAGTTTATTTAAAACCCCAATTAAAATGAAGAATTACTTTCAAAATAGTAATATAAATAAAATATTATTATAAAATATAAATTAAATTCCATGAAAAATATTAATTTATATACACCTATGCAATATACATAATGAAATCTGAAAGGGGTACAACTAATAATTTTGACAGTAGATTTCTAACTGACACAGCAGTCTTATAAAGTGCATAACTCGTAATAAATCTTAAATAATTTTCATGTAACATAAATTACCTAACTTTCTCTATAAGTGTTAAGAATTCGCATAATAAAACCTTTTATTCATATCCTACTCTGAAGGTCACAAGCTTGAAAAAACCAGATGTTGAAATTGGTCCACCATGTTTTCTTTGACTATAAAGCGCACAAGGTGTGGTACACAGAGCACGAGGCAGAAATAATCTGTCTAGAAATCTGATCTTAAAATAGTTCAAGCTCCATATAACAACTGACAAGTATGACGAGTATGACAATTTTCGACCCCATGATTCGCGTAATAAAAAAAATCGCTTACTTCCCGTCGCGCGACGAACACGCGCCAAATTATTATTTCGTGCTTGAGCAATTTCAAACTCACAATTTTTCGCTCTTGTACGATTTTTTTTATTCTATAGATTTATTTAACCCTAGAAGTCCACACATATTTGAGCACTCATCGAGTCCACACTGGGGTCCAGTGGCCCCCATGAAGTTCAAGATCTGCCCTACGCCTCCCAAAATTATTTTTGTCACAGTGATGGTCATAATCTTATCCTGGGGATGTTTAGAGTATCTCAGAAACAAAAGTACTATAAAAAAATTTCATATACTTCATAATCAATTTTTTGCAAAAAGAGTCCGAAGAAAAAAAGCGTAAAATTACGGAAATAGAGTTTAATTTTTGCTTTTTTTGTTTTAATTTTTTGTTTTAATTTCTCCTAGGGGTTTGAAGATGAAATATTGGAGAATCAGAAAAAAAATATGCCACTTCCATTCCTTTGAAAAAGTTGAATTATTCGGAGGGATGAAAAATGAGAAAATTCAAAAGTACAAAAACGTTATTTTTATTTTGTGTGCCCTAAATATACAAAAGAATTGTTTCAAAAGTTCAAAAAAGTAAAAAGTAATTGTCTATATCGTTTTTTTTTTAGTATTCAATTTATAAATGTTATTCGTGTGCAGACCACTTTTACCCAGAAATGTAATATACTATTTTTGAAGCAACATTTCATTAAAAATTTGATTTTCACACATAATTTTGCTCAGAAAGAGATCAAAAATAATTAAAAAGAAAATTTCACTTATGGTACGAAAAAGTTACACTGAGTCCACACTGGGGTCTAATGGCCCCCACTCACGTTTTGCTTCTACCTTACTTCCTACCTGAGGACCAACTGACGACGCCAACCTATGTGACCTGTCCTCAGATACCTAAAACGAATTTACATTGGGTCGAATCATCGATATTGATCTTTGTCTAAAAGGGACACTAAAATGAAAAACACTGTAAAAAAAAAGTATCATTTCAAGGCTAGTTTTCGGCATTGAAACAGTCCTCCAAAAATATAGTCTCGGGTGGCTCCATTCTAATGCCACTTTATTTTGATGCCGATAAACGACGTTTTAGTACAACTTTTTTGGATCAAAACAGGACTGAAGTGAGGATCAAATTTCAATGATGGGAACGTCAAACGTCCGCGAGCTGTCACTGTAACTTTTTTCGTGTTGTTTTGACGGTTATATGGCTTTCGTCATGTAGAGTCGTGATTATCTTAAAAATGTAACAATAAAACGGTTTCTTTATAAAATTATTGTCAAAATGGCCCTGTGGAGTTTTCTACTGGTGTTTCTAAGTTTATTCATCACATTAATTATGCCAAAGTGTATCGATCCCGGGTGCGAATCAGGTTACAATAGTGGACTCAAAGAACCTGAATATGAAAAAGATAATATTTTCATCGTTCCGGAGGACCCAGCTATTAAAGCTTTATGTCAAAAAGACTTTCTCTACGAGAAAATCCTAAAAGGACCTAATGATACTGTTTTGAGAATGGTAAGTGATTATGTAATTACCGTAAAACTGAAATCAAAATTTAAAGATAAAACAAAAGTAAATTCTTTTTTATTCAATAAACTGTATTTATTAGGTATTTTCACTTACAACTCGTTTAAAAAAAGTAACATTAATTTAAGATTTTGGTCGCATGAATTGTTAAAGAAGGAAAATTGAGGTTAGTATCATACATTTTGTAGCCTTCTAATTTAATCCTGAAATTAACGCCACTTTTTTGTATCCTACTCAAAAAAGACATTGACTAGACTAACTTGGTACATATTTTTTATTCTGAAAATTACTAAAAATATGAATAAATTGTGTTTGTTGTTGCACTTGCTGGCGGGAAAACAAACCGAATTTTTTTGAGACGAGTAGTAAGTGAAAATACCTAATAATGCAGTTTATTGAATAAAAAAGAATTTTATTTTATTTTATTTGTATATTTTGATTCCGATTTTACAGTAAATATATAATTATTTACCTTTAACAAACTAGTGCCATCGGGTCCTTTTAGCATTTTCTCGTAGAGAATGTCTTCCTTTAAAAAATGTTTACTATAAACGAACTGGCCAGCTTTCACGGTAAATTTTTTCAGAATTAAAGCTTTTTGCCATAAAGCTTTAATAGCTGGGTCTATCGAAACGACGGAAAAATTAATTTTTTTCATATTGAGGATCTTCGGGTTCTCCGAGTTCACTTTTTTAACTTGATTTGCACCCCGCAGCGATACACATCGGCATAATTAATGCGATAAACATAAAAACAGTAGTAGAAAACTCCACCGGGCCATTTTCACAATCCTTGTTTAATGTATTACATTACAGGTCAAATTTGTCAAAAATTGAAAGAGGAACTGCGTTGATTGCAAATCCGCACTATTTTATTCTGCAAGCGACGAAAGTGTAGGTCAAATCCAAATTAATCATGCAGTGGCAAAATTAATCACTTTAGATCAAAATTACAATCTCCAGTACCCGAATTTTAAACTGTTTGATTTTATAAAATCAATCGAAAACTCGTTTTCTCTGTATTGCAAGCAAAGTCATGTTTTTGACTTAGTCTTGAATGATTTTTCTAAACTCAAGTTTTGCTTTTCTTGTGCAGAACATGGGAAGGAAGTTTTGGCCTACACTTTTCAGTTATATTTGCAGAATAGAATGCGCCAGTTTGCTAAAATTTCTTTAGCTGATTCCAAAAAAAAGCTAATATGCAGAAAAAGAAATTATCAAAATTAGCTGAAACCTAATTCTAATTCGTAATTTATTAAAGACTTCGAAAAATAAGTTGCCAAAGATGAAAATATTCGTTAATGGTCTTTCTTTGAGAGTGACTATACAAATTAGAGGTGTGCAGTCGTTTATTCGAATTTGTAATACAAATTTAGACACGCCTGGAAAGTTGTTTTTTTTTCGAAATAGAACAAAATTTAAATGTACATCAAACAGGTTTGGTTTCTTATGCTATTAAAATTTCTAAATCAAAATAACTCCTTTTTTTTGTAAAAAAATGACTCCAAACCTCAAGTTGAATATTTGAAATTCGATTTATTCGAATATTCGAACAAGTCGAATTTCGAAGATTCTACTTGAATTTTTGATACATTTTTACACAAAAAAAAGTTATTTTGATTTTAAAAATTGTAATAATTCAAGGAAATCAAGGCGGTTTGATGTACAGTTAAATTTTTTTCTATTTCGAAAAATCCAATGTTCCAAGCGTTCTTGAATTTGTATTAAAAATTCGAATAAACGACTGCACGGCTCTATTCAAAATTTTCAAATATTTTAGTTTGGTCAGAAAGTCTATTTGATTTTAAACATATATCATTTCGTTATTTGTAATACAAAATAATATTTTATGATGTATCATATTACTTTTTTGTAATATATAGATATAATAATTATATTTATTATATGGGTTATTCTTCACGCGGAGGGCACTTGAAAAACAGACGATTTTTTCAGTGACCCCAAAAACATATAATAAACATGGTCTGACCCCGGGCTTGAAAAAAAATTTTATGAGATTTTTTGAGGTTACTTCAGAACCCTGACGTGCTTGGGGTTTTCGGACCTCGGATTCGTATTCAGCGACCCCAAAAACATACAGTAAACATGGTCTGACCTCCAGACCCGGAAAAATATTTTTTATGAGGTTTTTTGAGGTTATGTCAGAATCCTGACGTGCTGGGGTCTTTTTAACCTCGGATTCGGATTCTCTGTTCATTTGCTTCGAGTTTAATTCACAGAATAAGCATAATTTCCAAAAAACATTTATAAGGAATTAATGATAATCGTTTATAGTTTTAACTCAATTAAGTACATAGAAATAATCAACGAGATGTGAATCTAACTCGCAAGCACGTCGTGTGAACACGCCGGTATAAACCTAACCTAAATCTGTCAAATGAAATTCAGGATCTTCAGGATCGTAACAAGTCGTAATTAGGTATTTCAGGTTTGGTTGGGCGAAATCCCAGACTCCGAGATGTCTGCACACCGAGGGGCAAACAATAATACCAATTGCATGGGACAAAACTTTATTTTTTTATTTAGACAAAAATTATTTTTCCTTGTAAGTTTTCATGATTGAAATAGCTTTTTAATAATAAAAATATTATATCTAAATTAGGTATTTCAGGGTAGGTAAGGGAAATCCAAGATGTCTGCAAGCCGAGGGCCAAACAATAGTACCAATTGCATAGTACGAAACTTTATTTTTTCAATAATTAAAAAAATAACTATTTTTTAATGTAAGTGTGTTTGCACATTTTTTTTTATTTTCTAAAAACTATTCAATTAGATAAAAATAACGATTAAAAAAATTTGTCATGATTTTATTATGTAATTAAATAGCTTTTTAAAAATAAAAAATAATATCCAAATACACTTATTGTGGAAAGCCATCCGGGTATCTCCAATTTCAGTCCTTAACCCTACTTTCCCGAGGAAGATGTGATTTAAACACCTAGACTACTAGGATTAACCATTGAAACAGTACGACCCTTGAACAGCCATCCGGGTATCTCCAATTTCAGCCCTTAACCCTACTTCCTCGAGAAAGATGTGATTTAAGCACCTAGGCTACCAGGAAGGACCTTTGGAAGAACATCCACCTCATTACTTTTCAATCATTGTAATATGAATTTTTCATTACTGAATAATAATTCAAAACGACTTTACAAACTTTTGTAACTTTTACAATTAAAAAAATTAATTCTATGCATCATTTTCAATTTAAACGTTGTCTTATCTTCAAATAAATAATTAATATTTATTATATTTATTAGTATGTAATAATTACATATTTATTCACCAGTTTCCTCTTTTTAAAATAATGCCACCTTTTTCCCCTTTTTCTATTTTCTCTATCACATTTCAAAAGTAAAAGAAAATTTAAACAATGAAGAATTCTCATAAAAGCATGAAGTTGCAAGCAATTGAAACAATACACCCTATGCATTATTTTAGTTCTCTAGTACGTACCACTTTTCAATCTGAAGTTAGCAAAGTAAAATAGTACGAACGATGGCATCAAAACAAGACGATTTGGTATTATAACAGGACGCTAAAAAAGTGATGCTCAATTAAAATGGAACCATAGTTTTTACAGAGAAGCGCTGGGGTCTAATCTCACCCAGTGTGGACTTGTAGGGTTAAAGAATATAGATTTTTGATGTCATTGATTTGAGTTTTGACTCAAAATTAAAAATCATTTAGCTTTTTTTATATTGTACCATTTTTGCAATTTTAACTTGAAATTGTACGGTTTTAATGATTTAAATGTAAAATTATTTAATTTTCAAACTTTTTCGTATTAAAATTACTCATAATTTTTCATATTTTTGTTTTATGTTCATCATGATATATTTATATTATATTTTAATCATGTGATATTTTATATTATATAGAAAATCCCAAAAAAGAAAATTCATGTCACTTCAAAATGTCAAATAAAAAATTATTCAAAATAGAAAATTGCCGCCAATTCAAAATTTCCGAACTGCGAAATCACCGAATGATAATATTTCCTACAAATTTAATATCATCGGATTTCAAAATTGCAAAAATGATAAAATATCCAAAACTATAATAAAATTTCTGAAAGAGGAAAATATTCGAATTATGGAATTCCTGAATATAAGCAATCACAAAATCGTTTTAATGACTGAAGGTCGCCGAAAAAGAATATATTTTACATCAAAAATTTCTCAAATTATTAAACTGCCGCAATATGAAATCCATAATAATAAAATTACCGAAAGTTTCTAATATCACAGAATTTGAAAATTCCCCAAAAAAGAAAATTCCGACAGTAAATTTTCGAATTATGAAAATTTCCGAATTTAAACATCAGATTTTTTTTTTCAATAAATATAATTTATTTCTTGAAAAAACAATTTTTCGAATCTTTAAATTTGGAAATTTTATGATTTGACAATTTGCTGTCGGGAATGTTATTTTTCGGGAATTTTCAAATTCTGTAATATTAGCAACTTTCGGTAATTTTATTGATAGGTATTTTATATAACGGCAATTTTATAATTTCAGAAATTTTCTATTCAGATCTATTTTTTTAAATTATTTTTAAATCACCGACAATTTAAAAATCCCAAATAATACAAGTCCTGACAGTTTACAATAATACCGAATTCAAGAATGCCTGATAATAAATATTTCCCGGAAGAAAATTGTCGAAATTGTAAAATATTCCATACTATTGTATTGCCGAAAGAGGAAAATTTCCGGTTTATAAAATTCCCAAATCTGAAAAATTTAAAAATTGTTTGAATAATAAATAAATGACAAACTAATAAATAAATGAAAAATCTGTTGAATAAATATATTTTTTTTATTATTTACATATCATTAAAAGAACTTTTCAATTGTTTGGATTAGGAACTGATCAGGAATTGTCCAATTCAGGATTTTTATATTTCGTTAATTTTAAATTTCAGGAATTTTATATTTTGAATATTTTATTTTTTTCAATTTTTCAATCGCCCTATATTATAAACTGTTGAGAAATTTTATTATTCGGAAAATTTCCAATTAGGGATTTACACGAGGATTTTTATATTTCGGCAATTTTATCATTTCGGGAATTTTTATTTCGAAAACATTCTTTTTCGGGAATTTTCCAGTGTTGAGAATTTTATTCTTCGGGATTATTTATTTATTCTTAAAAACAATGTCATTGTTTAGATTCGGAAATTTCATAATTTGAAAATTTTCCTGTGTTGAGTATTTCAGGTGCCAGATATTTTTTAATTTCGGCGGGTCCTCTGACAAATCCTAAAAAAGAAAATTCCTGACAATGGAAAATTCGCGAAAAAATAAAATATCTGACAATTTATGATATTATCAAATTTTTAAATACCTCATAATAGAAAATTTTTAAAATAAAATTGCTGACATTATAAGATATTAGATAATGTAAAATAACCATCATAAATAAATAACCATAATCATAAAATAACGGGGAATTTCTAAATGAGAAAATTCCTGAATCTAAACCATTAAAATGTATTAAATAATAAATAATATTAAATACTTTTATTTGATGACTATATTTTTTTCTATTTTCTTTATTTCATCAATTTATTCAGAAAATAAATATTTTTTTATTTTTTAATTTGAATTTGCACTCAAAATGAGTTAAAATGAAATTTAAAATCACTCAGATTTTTTTCATATTGTATAATTGTTGCAATTTAAGCTTAAAATTGTCCGGTTTTAAATATTTGATTGTGCAATTATTTTATTTATATTATATTTATCATACCGTTTCCGTTTTTTAATAATTTTAATATTTGCATCATTTTCAATATTAAAAGCCTAAAAATTAGAATAGCACTATGTTATCTTTAAATATAATTTCTTTTATAATCGCTTTCTAGCAAAAATGGTCCATACCTGGACGACTGAAAAATCCCGAAAAAGAAAAATTCACGACACTGTCAAATTTCTGAAAAACAAAATATTCAAAATGGAAAATTTCCGGAATTATAAAATTGCCAACCATATTATATACAATTATTAACTGTCTGGATTTTGATTTTTCGAACATTTCTAATTTTCGGAAATTTTATAATTTCAGAAATTTTCTACTTCGAATATTCTCGTTTTCGGGAATTTTACAGTGTTGATTATGCAAATTTTTCATGATTCAAATTTAAAATTGCCCAACTTAAAAATTTTCAAGTTCAAGTTTAAAAGTGTTCCTTTTTAATCACTTTTACATTGAAACTATTCAATTCTAAAAATTTTACATTCAAAATTGCCCCAAAATTTCTTGGGATCAGTTTTTTTTACAAATTTCCAAATAAAATGATCTGATTTTAAATTATTAAATATTAATTTATATAATCTTGATATCTATATTTTCAAATTGGAATTATTCCTTTTATCGCCGTTTTAAACTTTCAATTCCAACTAGTAAAAGTTTGATCTTTCTATTTCAAAATCCTTTAATTTTTTACTATCAAATTTGAAATGCCCCATTGGTCTTTAAAAAATTTATTCAAAGTAACTGAAGTATACCGGTCGCAGGATTTTAAAATTGTTAATTTAATTTAGAATGCATATCTCATTAAATTGCATCGTGAAATCATCATAATCCACATCATCTATATTTAGAAAATGAAATCGAAAATGCATAAATTATCTCACTGGATATAATTATAAATGTTGAGGAAGCCATCAGAAGTAATTTACAACTACTGTCTTTTATTGACGTTTCGAAAGTCCTGCGAATGTTTCAGGATCTTCAAAAACAAGGTCGTTTCGAATAAATTATTCGGTGCACTCAGGACGAGGACGCATAAATTTATAAGAAAATCGATTACTCAAAAGGCTAATAACAGTATTTTGATTTTTTCAAGAAATTTCACAAAGCATTGTTGCAATGATTAGAGAATTTCCTGAGAAATCGATAAATGCAATCTGCGGAAATTTCTCGTTCTTTTCTTGCGCTTTAGTCGGATGAGCGATCCGCTTTCCCTTTAAAGATTCCGGAAGAATTTTAGAATATATCCTTACATAAAACTATGCATGCAAATTGAAAACAGGAATTATTTTTTTCATTAATAATTCATGTAGTTCAAAATTTGTTCAGCATTTCAAAATTAACATAAAAAAATACAGTCAACAGTTTTTTAGCAATTTTTCGTTCAGTTACTTTAATTCTGTTGTGAAGTTCTTATAATGATTATTCAAATTATTTTTTGATGCAATAATAACTGAGAGATATGAATAGAAAGTAATACGTGCGTAACTGAATTTTTGCATTAATAAAAGGAAGGACGTATGTAAAACAAACTGACAATTTAATTCTTAAATACTCATTGCGATTTCCTTTGAAAGGAAAGCCTTCTATCCTTATTAAAATCGAAATTACTTCCGTTCTAGACGCTAATTAGAAGCACGCATCGTTTATCATCAGTCTATCATGAATTGACTTGTTCCGTTGGGTCGAGAGCCTTCAAGAAATATATTCTTCCCTGTACAATTGTAGAAAAAGTTAAAATATCAGGAGGTTGTTATTTAGTTACATAATTAATTGCTTCACCTCAAATAAGAAAGGTTTGATTAAAAAATTTGATTCTTCGGATAAAAATATTTTTGTAATTTACCTGTACATCAGATCCACGAAGAGCATTTGCTGCAACGAATAGAAGCAGCAGCAGCAACAGAGCCGCCGAGCATCTTGAAAACCTCAACTCCATTCTGCAAAATAATTTTTTGATCAATTATAGGAATCATTAAATAACTGGACATGATAAATTAACAAGAAATAAAAATTCTCTTGTTTAAGCATCATACATTGCCTTAAAATATTTTCATAGATCTCTAAATCTGTAATGAGCTACTTATGACAGGGCGTTATCAACACTTGTTAGATTTTACTACACACGAGTTGTCTCTGAAATGTAACTGTTTTTTGAAAAGTATCTTTTTTTTCATAAATGGATTTTCTTCTTCATCGCTTACTTACTGCGAATCGTTTTCACAATATTTGTTATTAAAAATCAGATTTCTGTTTGTTCTATTTTCTCTTGAGTAAACTGAACATACAATAAGTGAATTTGCAGTTGTTTCTGGACATGATAAACCATAATTAAAAATTATTTACTTTAAAATGCCTGTAATTTTGTACATTTACAAGAGTTTAAATTCCAATCTTGTTTTCTGTGAAACTTTCTTGCCTTGAATTTACTTTTACTTTTGCTTGCTCTCGTACAAAGTCCGTTATTATTACTTGTGCATGTTAATACGACTTCGCAATGAGAAACATTTTCATATCAGTAAACAATCGATTAATGAATTATAAAGATCAAATCGAGTTCTTATTAAATGGTTGTGACATTCAATAGGCTAATGTATACATAAATATAGACAATATTTAAATTAACGTCGATCGAACATATTTCATATTTTTTTAGACTTTTCTAGAAATTTCTTTAGCTGCCTTAAACAAAACAAAAAGAAAACTTGTAAACACATTTTAGGACTTGAAAGATATAAAATTTTTTAATGAACGCTAAGAATTCGACAGTAAAGCATCTATATTTGTACTAACGTAACGTGAGTAATTTGTTCAGCAAAAAAAAAATGTAAGTAGGGTAAGGAGGGGCAGCGCCGACCGGTGGGGCAAAGGTAACTTTGCTTATAACATCGCTATTATTTAACAATTTTCATTCTACTTTGCATTAAATAAATCTGTTTTATTATAGAGATAGCGTTACTTACTGATATCTTGAAAATTGACGTTGTAAAAGAAAAATTATGCAGAAAAGAGTTTTGACAACGAAAGAATGGAAGATTCGCTGGCAGAAATGTAAAGTTTTCGACGTTATTGGCAATACTTACAGTATGAAAATTTGACATTTTGACAGATAAAACAATATCACATTATGTCATTATAATAATTGAACGTAATACAAGTCCAAAGTGTATTTAATATCGTAAATAATTGAGGCCTCACCAGTGGGGCAAGCCCGACCAAAATAATAGTTTACACGTGCTTAGGTTATAAACGTATCATAAGTTTGGTCGATAAGTCATCGGTAATGTAGAACAGCCACTTATCTTCTGGGCTACATGCAAGAAACTCTATTATATATTATTATTTTCAATCCGTCGGTAGAGCGGGTGTTCTGTACTGGTACGGTAGAAACCTTTGCGCGTACTCCGTCTCTAGCTGAATGTCAACTAATAAGAGGTTATATCACAGCTATCACTATTTTTATTAAAAATAACTTATTCTTCTTGCTGAATATGTTTAAAGGTAATTTTTCCAATACATAAAATACCACAGACGCGGAACATCATGTTTTCCACTCTTCAGATGTTTTGATTTTCATAAAAAGCTGCGGTTGGCTTTGCCCTCCGGTGTGGGGCAAAGCCGACGAAATACAGCTTGTCAGAAATAATTCAATTATTAAATCATTGTTTTATTCATATAATTGTTACTTATAGAATTATGATGTACAATAATGTAGGACTCGAAATGGGAAAAAAATGGATCAATTCCACATCTTATTAACTTTAAAAAAATCATTGACTGTTAACTGGTCGGCGCTGCCCCTCCTTACCCTATTTACTGAATTAACGATCTTAACGGTTGAATTCACCGTGAAATTTATGAAATTATTCAAAGTGCTGTCAGTTAAAAATATTAAATACTTTTTAGATTTTTCTAAAAAAATCTTTAGCTGCCTTAAAACAAACAAAAACTTGTAAAAACATTTAAGAATTTGAGCGTCATTTCAATTATAGGTGAAAGCTGTGCATTTAACAATACAGATTTGTACCCATATGTGTACTAATAAAAATATGGATTGTCGAGTAACAAGAGTTATTTGTCCTATAATAAAGAAATAAATTTTTATTCAATTAAAGATTCTGACGCTTGAATTTATTTTAAAATTTAGGCGAATATTTATGTCAATTATTTGTATTACTATCGTTCAAACATTTTTCATATTCTGTACATTTTTATATGCGCTGTTAGCTGCCTTAAAAAAAAGCGTTCAAGAACTCGAAAGTTACGTCACTTTTAAATTGAAGCTGAGCATTTAACAATACAGATATATATATATATATATATA
>CAKNYM010053038.1:365118-384985 GCA_932195095.1 Andricus curvator
TAAGCAAAGAGAATATTATTAACAATAATGATAAGATGTTCAGATAATTATTTTTCTTAACTTGAATTAATTATCTCTTCACTGTAATTAAAAAGTATACAAAAGATAAAAATTTCAGTAAAAAAACTGCAACTATTTAGTATTAAGGCAGAAGAAGATAGCTATAAACAATAATAATTTGTTCAAACAATTATTCTTGTTAATTCAAAATAAACATTAACTCACTCCTAGTGAAAAGTGGACGAGAAGTTGAAAATTTCAGAAAAAAACTACAATTTCTAGCATTATTCAAAGATAATAATATTAACGATAATAGGGAATTGTTTAAACAACTATTTTTGTTAACATCAATGAACGAATGCCTTCTTTTCTTTGAAATCTTCTTAGTTTACCCTGATTTCTTTGAAATTCCTTTAAAATCTACTGAATTCAATAGATATGTTTTGGATTTTCGATTTTTTTAATTTACCCTGAAAACTTCTAAATTCACCTTGAATTCTCATGAATTTTATTTAATTCTTATTCACTAATTTCATTTACTTCCATTTATTTCCCATTATTAATGAAATTTTTTTGTTTTTTTTCTATTTTTTCAATTAATTGGATTTTATCTGGAATTTATTCTGAATTTGTATTCATTTTTCCTAAAGTTTTCCTAATTCTTTGAAATTCTCTATAATGTTTTTTACTTACCGTGAGTGTTTTTGAATTTACTTGAATTCTTCTGAATTCACTCAATTCCTTGCTCAATTCTACACAATTCATTGAATTTTTTTGTATTTTTTTTAATTGCCCCTCGAATATTTTAAACTCACCTTGAATTGTTAGACATTTTTTCAAGTTCTTTTAAATTCCCTTGCCTTTTTCTCAATTTATGCCAAATTTGATGAATTAAATTAACATCTTAAATATTTTTGAAATGTGTTCAATTACCTCAAACTTTTTTAGATTCACCTTGAATTTTTGTCTTTTTATTTTTATTTTCAGAATTTAGTTCAATTATATTCTTTTAAATTCTTATGAATTTCATCAAAGTCTCTTGAGTTCCTTGGAATGCTTATAAATTCACTTTAAGTGAACTGAAATCAGTGAAATATTTTGAATTTTTACAATTTTTTTGAACTTATTTAAATTTATTTGAATTTATTTGTAATTTACCCGGAATTCTTATTAAATTATCCTAAATTCTTTTGAATTCTTTCAAATTTTCAAGAACTCTCTTGATTTTGTCACTCTTTCTGGAATATTTTGAATTCTTCTAAATTCACTCAATGCCACTAAATTAAATCGATTGAAAAAATATATTTCTTAATTCCCCCTGAATTATGTTTAACTTGCCTTGAATTCTTAGGAATTATATATAATTTTTTGGAATACCCTTCAATTCTTCTAAAATCAGGTTAATTTGACTAAAATCAGTAGAATATTTTGGGTTTTTGGAATTTAAAAATTTGTTTTAAATTAATTTTTTATCTAATTTAATTTTTTTAATTCACTTGAATTTTTATAAATTGCATCAAATTCTTTTCATTTCCTTTATATTCCTCTAAATTCACTCACATTTTAATTAATTCGTTGGTTTTTTGCTTGAATTTTTTTATTCAATTCACTTAAATTCTGTTAAGTTCCCCTGAATTCTATTCACTCCCGTTTTACTCAATTCGATGGACATTTTTTTATTTTTAGAATCCTGTGGAACTATATTCTTTTGAAATTCTAATGAATTATATCTGAGTGTTGAATTCCCTTGAATTTTTCTAAATTCATTCCAATTTCACTGAAATCAGTGAAATATTTTCGATTTTTTTCAGCTTATTTGAATTTATTTGAAATTCACCCGAAATTCTTATTAATTCATTCTGAATTCTTATAAAATGTTTTGAATTCTTTGGAATTCTTTTGATGTGTTTCACTCTCGCTAAAATCTTTTGAATTCTTTTAAATTCACTTCAAAACAATTAATTAAAATGTATTCAAAACATTGTTTTCAGCTTTTTTTTTAATTCACCTTGAATTCTTTTCAAATCACTCTGAATTCTTGGAAGCGTAATCAAATTTTTTCGAATGCACTTCAATTTTTCTGAATTTACTCAAATTTCACTGAAATCAGTGGAACATTTGGGATTTTTTCAATTTTTTGAATTACCTTGAATTTTTTAAAAATTCGACTTGAATTTTTATGAATTCCATGGAACTCTTCTTATTCTATTTACTTCCGGTTTACTCAATTCGATGGCAATTTTTCTATTCATCCTGAATCCTTTTAAATGATTTTGAATTCTTTGGAATTCTTCTCTTGATGTTTTTTAAACCTCGCTGAAATCTTTCGCCTTCTCTCAAATTCTTTTAAATTTAGTTATTTCTACTCATATTAATGAAATGAAAACATTTTTTTTTTAGTTTTTCAAAAATTCAATCTGATTTCTTCCAAACTCACCTTGAAAGCTTAGGCATTTTATCGAATTCTTTCGAATGCCGTGCAATTTTTCTAAATCTACTTCAATTTTACTGAAATGCGTGAAATATTTTGGTTTCTGTAAATTTTTTTTAATTCACTCACATTTTTATGAATTACATTGAATTCTTCTCAGTTTCTTCAAATTCCTCTAATTTCACTGTTATTTTATTTAATTCCTGTTTTATTATTTTATTTTTGAATTTATCCGGAAAATCATCTTTCGAAAACTAACCACCATAATCTGAATCGTAAAAATGGAAAAGTTGCAAAAGCAATAAAATTTATTGATGGTCATAAAAAATACCTATGATCTATATTTCGGAAGTATCTAAAAAAGTAACGTTTTTCATTGAATTTCATTCAGTTACTTCCCCTTCCCGTAGGGCACGGAGTAAAGTAGGCCATGGTGCGGGGTAAACAACGCTGGAAATCTCATTTAAGTGCGGTTTCGGGCATGGTCCTAAATGGTTTTCACTTAAAGCGAACACAATATTCGCTCGCTTCGAACGTAAACAGTTAGGTCCGCATAACGATTTCATTTGGATTTGAAGGCATGCCACAACCTGATGCAACTAACGCGCTGAGAGTGCGGCCATCCTGTTGTTTGTCACGCTTGACTGAGCCACTGTCTCCCCTTTCGATCCTGCGGCTTCTCCATTGCGAAACCGCCGAGGCATCAATTCTCGGAACGACTTAAATGAGAGATAGTTAAATGGGATTCCCAGTGTAGTTACCAAATCACTGCTTAATTGCCAAAGTAACTTCTTTACTAATATCGTAACAAAAAAAAGTAACTAGTTACTTCCCATCACTGAACAAGAATATAATAAAAATTTAAGAATTTTAAATTAGATTAAAATCAAATTGAAAATCCTATTTAACGACCAATACTAAATTTAATGTACAGAATTCCTGAAAATAAAAACAAGAATCCAACGACCACATTTGGACAGCCACCATACAATTCTCCTATTGTAATTAAAAAAAAAAAAGTTTAGGAAAATACCTTTCTTTTTTCTTCGGACAAAAATAAAAAAGAAGGGGGAAAATGAGAAGGCAACTAACCAAATTCCCTTCCTTCTCTTTTTCATTTTTGTCCAAAGAAAAAATTTTTTTTTTTTTTTCAATTACAATAGGAGCATTTAATGGTGGTTGTTCAAATATGATCGTTAAATTATTATTGTTTTTATTTTCAGGAATTCTGTACATTAAGAATATAATACTCAATCTTTCGTCAACTGTATTGTCGACACAACTTGTCAATGTGGCTAATACCTCTTCATGTCAGGTACCTCTTTTCAAGTCAATTGCGTCAAATTAACGTCGACAATGCATTTATTTTATCACGGAATAGGAAGTCACGGAATGAAAGGCCTAAGGCATATATTGCAACTTTCAAACGGACGACGCACACGATCTAACAAGTTCATTTATCGTATTTATCGACACTTTTCACTCTTGGTCAACTTTTAATAATTTTTCGATATAATTATGATTAATTCAAAACCGTAATATTTTCACTCTAAATAATGAAAATATGCACAATTAACTTTAGCGTGGTTGAATAAATGAAACCTTAAAATAAAATAATTTAAGGAGCGATACATCTATTATGATCAATGAAATCTAAATATTACATTCTTGTAACAAATTAAATATAAAAAAAATTACTAAACAAAGTGGGAATAATGAATTAGCACATAAACATAAAATTAATTAATTAATCAAGACAATCCTAATGCTAGGCTTCTTTGTCCAGTTTTTTCGGATTGTTTCTCACAATCAAAAAACAAAAAATAGCGATGGTCAAAATAATATATCAGGAAGGAAGGCAAAAAATCAATATGATATAATAATAAACTTAAGTTAAATCAAGAGTTTATCAGCTAGACTCAGAAGAGTGGTCAAAATAGTTATCTGGGAATATAATTAATCAAAATTGAATAAATAATTATCAGGGAAAACAATTCAAAATGTGAGAGGAAGAAACACAAGATTTTAATATAGGCAATAATAATAAGGCAATAAGTAAGGCAATAATAATAATCCAATAAAGGAAAAGTCAAATGATTTCACCTGAAACAGAGCAATTAATTCAAGAATCATTCAAACCAAAATTGCAGAATCAAAATAATAGAAAGAGATGCAATTTAGGAAATTTATCCTCTAATGAATTTACAAAATAATTCTCTAACCAAATCAGACAAGATGAATCAAAATGCAGGAAAGAAGAAGCTAGGAATCGCAGGAAGGTCCCAAACAAAACAAAAAGATTTGCTTATCACAAAATAAAAGAATACTCAAGTTGATGTACGGAATTCCTGAAAACAAAACAAGAATCCAACAATCAAATTTGGAGAACCACCACAAAATGCTTCTATTGAAATTATTTTCGGACGTTAAATAAGATTTTAGATTTGATTTTAACCTAATTTAAAATTCTTAAATTTCAAGTTAGCTGACTTGGATTGGAGGTCATATCTAATGCCCTTTTCTAACATGATGTTTTTTAATCAGATCAAAGTAACATATGGTCCTAAAGCCTTCAGAAAGGTTAAATTATGGTGTCATATCAACCAAAAATTAAGAGGCAGTATCCTTCAGAAAAGGGTTTTGATTGAATGTCGAAGAAATTATGTTTTACCTAAAAAAATATTTTTCTTGGATAACAAATTTCGGTATTTTGCTTTTCACAGTAATTTTTGCAATAGACCATTTGAACATAATTTGAAGAATTTAAAACTCTCAATGCTGAATTTACTGATCAAGGATGTTTCAAATCATGTTAATTTTTTAAAAGTAAATATTTCCAGAATTAGAAGTGAATTCGAAGTATGTTTACAACAAGATGAAATCGTTGATCTTTTAAAATAACAAAGTTTCCTTAATCGAAGATTTTTAAACAATGATAAAAAACATGAGAACAAACTTTCTATTTTGATTGATCAACAAACTAATGTTCAAGAGCAAAATTCAAATTTACACAAGATTTTTGAAGAAGATAGGGAACCTTGGTTTATAAATTCGGCAGAAATTCAAATTCCTGATTCAGTTACAGATATTCTCAGATTAGGTAGAGGTTTTAGTAACCATGTGATAAAAAGTAAGTCGAAACAAATAATAGAAATAGTCACAGATGTTGAATCAAGTATACACAAAATTCCAGTATCAGATCAGCAAGATTTCCGAAACAAGATTTTACACTTGTCAAAGAGCTTTGGCCATAAGAATTGTTCGCACATTAGTAGTATTGATCGTGAAATTTCTGAACGCTTCATGATAATGAAAGGTTTACATGAACACAACCCTGATATAATTTGCATGAATGCTGATAAAGGCAATATTACAGTTTGTATGAAGAAATCAGATTATATTAGGGCTATGAAGGATTCACTTTCCAATCGTTATAACTTTGATTTATTGAATGGAAATCCGTTAAAACAATTAAGAAGAGACACTTTTAAGATTCTAGACAATTGTAGAAGAAAATGGACTTTTAGGAAAAGATATACGATGGACTGATATAAATACCAAAGACAGTTCTTGCCAGATATTATGTTTTGAAAAAGATTGATAAAGATGGCTATCCTTTGAGAATGGTTATTTCAACTATTAACACTCCCACGAAATTTTTAGAACAAAACATCAATTTGAATCTTGAAGACTCACTTACAACTTCAAAATACAATATTAAAAATATCTGGGAATTCCAAAAACTTATCATTCAAAAAACTGTTCCTGATGGCCATGTAATGATTTCTTTGGATGTTGTTGCAATGTTTCCGAGTAGACACCTTGAATTAATTAAACAGGCAATTTTAAATAGATGGGAGAATATAAAAACACGTACTCCATTAACTAAAAAAGATTGGATTGAAGGGATAGTTTTTATTATGAACTCAACTTATTTTAAACTCAATGGATCTTTTTATAGGCACAAGTTTGGTGCTCCCATAGGTTCAGTCATTTCTCCGATTTTAGCAGAAATAGTTATGGAAGATTTGGAGGTCTTTGCCTTCAAGAAGCTAAATTTTGTTTTGCCCTTTTACTTTCGGTATTTTGATGAAACCTTATTATGTATTCCTCTAGCAAAGTTTCAGGCAGTTATCGATGGTTTTAGCATTTTTTTTTAGCATAGAAGTAATTAAAGGTCATGATGGTAATATTATTACCAATTCCTATAGAAAAAGTACATCTTCAGGTAGAATTTTAATTTTATTTTCGGCTCATCCTTTTTAAAACAAAATTTCATTAATCTAAAACTTAGTTGACAGAGCTCTAGGTTTGTCCCACGTATTATTTCACAAAAAGAATTTGAATATTCTTAGGAATATCCTTCTTCTCAATCATTGCCCACAAAAGTTAATTGAGAAAAATATCACAATTAGAATTCAACAAATCAGAAACAAACAATATAACATTTTATCTACAGATAATCAGAAGTAATTGAGAGAATATATTTCTTTTAATACTTTTGTTCTCCCGTGTGTTGGTCAAATTTCGAAAACTTAGATCTCAGGTATCGAGGAGATAGCGTCGTTGTTTCGTCGCTGTTCCCACTTCCTACAATTTTTCTTACCTTGAATAGGGTGCTGTATGAGCACCAAAACGTTGATAAATATTATAAATGCTTTTATATTGTGACTTGATAATAGTACAAATAAAAAAGACGATAGAAATAAAAAAGAGAAGGAAGAAGATTTGGTTGGTTGCCTTCTCATTTTTCTTTCCTCTTTTTTATTTTTGTCCAAAGAAACAAACTTTTTTTGTTTTTAGGAATTGCAATAGGAGCATTTTGTGGTGGTTTTTCAAATTTGATCGCTGAATTCTTGTTATATTTTCAGGAATTGTATACATTAAAATAAAATCTGAAGAATATTTGTCAATGTCTCTTCCTCGAAGACTGCTGATAGAAGAAGCAGGTTCTTCCAATTTTCTTAGCTTTATAAGATTTCTCTGACAGCGAGTTTGTTTTATTTTTATTTCACTGTCTTCTGTTCTAAACTTATGGATTTTGCTTCTAACTTCTGACTGGACAAAAATTAAACTAATTTTTTAGATTCAGCACGACCGTAACTGGAAAGGGAATTGCTACCAAAAGTAACTAAACTTCAGAGCTATCAACTCGCTATTGATTCAGTTCGATCCAAAAGATAGTCAATTATTGTGATTCACTTCCGAATAGATCTGTACCACAATTTGGAAGTAAAAATGAAACAACAAATTTGTTCAAAACAAATTATATAAATTATTTTGACACTAAAAAACGTATAGACTTTTTGGGCATCAGCTAAAAGAATTTCTTCTAGCTTGCTAAAGGTAAAGAATAAAGCCTTCCAAGGAGATAGAAAAGTCTTTAGTCCCAAAAATTGAGAATTAGATGTAAAAAGGCAGGATAAGTAGCAATTGCGTCAAAACATAAAAAAAAATTTTGCATAGTCCTCAGTGAGAAAATTTTAATTTAACAGGAATATCTTGGGTTTTGAAAAGTCTTTTAATTGGGCGTCCACAAATTTCGTAGATTTCAACGTTGTCGCAGGTTCACAGGAACATTGATACAAACGAATAAAAATACGAACAGAATTAATACTTAAATTAAGAGGTTCTAAAATATAAACATAATTCAGGAATACTGTGCTGTCTTGGGCGTTACTGGCATGTTGAATAAATTAAATTTAAGAAATGAACATGAAAAGTATTTAAATTTACAACGTCACGACCTCCAGTTTCATATTATATTATAATTTATCAGTTTTTATCACACGCCAGTCTTAAATATTAATGATTTTCTTTGTTCAATACGTAAAGATCACTTCAAAATTAGGCAATTAAAAAAATTTTAATCTAAAAAACGTGGTGTAAAGAAATGTTTAGAAAATCTTCAAATCAGTTGTTCTATATCTTAAGAAACCCCGCAGCAAATGTACAGAAAATGGCTTCTTGTTAAAATGACTAATTATGAATTTTTTGTAATTTATAACGTGCTAATCAACAATTTAAAGGAACATTTTGAGAAAAATAGACAGATTTTACTCCAGCAAATGCCAAGCTTTCTGCTTTTACAGGTACACATTCCAATAGAAACATTTTCTTATTATTGGAATTTTATTCTGTTAAAGAACCCTTTGTTGGAGTTGGTTAGAATAAAATATAGGATAAAAGGCTAATACAATTCAAGTGATATTGCTATCTTTAAAATGAATGTTTTATCTTTAATTTTATATATATTACTTTAAGTACTTGTTTATCAATTACCAATTTTAGGACTTGGAAAGTTTTTCTATTCACCTCGTACTGGTTTCTCCTATAAAGGATATTAGGGTTTTTTTTAACATTTTGAAAACATTCAAGCAAGAAAAACAATATTTTCTAGATGCCAAAACCAAGAAATTTTTTTCAATACACTATTGGACTGAAAAATTACTTTTAAAAAAGTGCAGCACATGTCCCCTATCAGAAGAAGTGTTTGAATTTTTTTAGTTTTGTTTTGACATTCCTTGAACATTCAACAAAGAAAATCGACATTTCAGTAAAACCAAAACCGCCGGAGCTTCTGTATTATACTATTGAGGTTGAAAATCAATTGACAATAAATGTGAGAAGCATATCTAAGGAAAGTGATTAGGTCTCTTTAGAGGGTTTTTAACGTTACTTACGATTGAATATGGCACCTAATGGTACCATAAAAAAAATATACTGTGATTTTGTTTGATAGTAAATTTGGGTCAGTAGCTGATATTTAAAAAAAAATTTAATCGTGTCACTGTCTTTCTTCTTCAGTAAATAATTATCTAGAGTATTTGTGTTTTTAAGATAAACATTAATATTAAATTTGTTAAGTGAACTCCTTAACCGTTCAGATAAGCACTGAATGTAAGGCAAAGTAACATTTAATTTGAATTTATTGTAAGTGTCACTCCATTTATTATTCTTCTTTATTTCACTACTATTATTGTAAATCTTATGAATACGTTCTGTAATAATGTCATTAACAAAAGCAAGCAGATAGTTATTATGTATTAAGGTTGTTTTTAATTCATTGAAATTTTCTTTTCTGAATTGTATATCACTTGATTTAACACATCTGTCTACTAAACCTTTAATTAAACCAATTTTATGACCAAGTAAATTATGAGAATTATAGTTTAAATGTCTGCCATACCAAGAAGGTTTTCTATACACAACATCCATGGAATTTTAGTCATTATTTTGATTTTGGTTTTAAAAATATTAAAATATTAGCTACTGAAAAAAATACTTATCAACGACGTATTAGTGAGTCCATTTTTATAAACAAACTTCGCAATATTTCTGTTCACTCACATACTGAAATTCTGAACATTAATAAAATGTATCAAAGTATTTTAAAATAATGTAACATTTCTTTTTTTTTTTTTTTCTTAGTTGAAATAATTTTGTCTCACATTTAAATTTAAATTTAGTTTGGCGCGTTTTCTCATCAGTGGTTTATATGGTATCTCCATATTGTCAATTTCTGTTCGTCCTTCCCAACCATTATGAAGATCTCTTTTTCTGTATTTTAAAATGTAGTTTTTAAAGTGAGTGCAGTCTCTTTCATTTTTTAAGACTTCTATAACAATTTTAATTTTTCCTTAATTTTTGACTCAAATTTTGACTTGAATTCTTCAAAATTGAAATTGGTTTCTGCAAAATGAAAAATTTTTTATTTATTTATTATTGTCAATTATTATAAAATCCTTGATCCAGTTTCGAATCTTATTTTCCTAAATTTTGTTTTGTTTTGTTTTGACTTTTGTTGAAAATACAGGGCTAGGATCGTGCGACTTTGTCAAGAAAAATGCGACTAATCGACATTTTTCCGTGTTTTTTCAGAAGTTCGCTAGACTTAGTTTCAATTTTTATCGCAATGAAATATATAAAATTAGAATTCAAAGCTAAACAAAATTATTGTATTATTTTAATTGAGAACATTAAACCTGGAATAATTTCTTATTAAAACTTTATTCTGAGAAACTTTTTAATTAAAAGCGTTTAAAATTGCACTTAAAACTTAAATTCGAACTAATTATTACACCCAATAAGAAAATCCAACTATTTATGGTTGAAAGTTGATTCGTTTTGGCTAAAAATTCATCTTTTTTGGTTGAAAATTGGTCTTTTTTGGTTCAAATTTGAACTGCTTTGTAAAAAATTCCTTTTTTTGGTTGCAGATTCTTTTTTGTTGTTGTAAATGGATTACTTTTACTGAAAATTCAACTTTTCCACTTTAGATTGAAAATTTATCTTTCTTAGTTAAAAATGCAACTACTTGTTTGAAAATTGGTGTATATTTTTCTCCTTTATTTGAAAATTCAACCATTTGGTTGAAAATTCAATTATTTTGTTCAAAAGTTATCTTTTTGAGTGAAAAATTCATCTTTTTTTGAACGTTCCTTTTCTTTTTATAGAAAATTCTTCATTATGGATTGAAAATAATCTTTTGTATTAATATATTTTTGGGTTGAAAATTCAACTGTTTTATAGAAAATTCGTCTTTTTTTATAGAAAATTAATCATCTTGGTAGAAAATTTATCTTTTGTATTAAAAATTCATTTCAGTAGGTTGGAAATCTAACTATTTGATAAGAAATTAAACTATTTTGTTTGAAAATGTAATTATTTTGTTGAAAAGTTATCTTTTTTGGTCAAAAATTCAATTTTTCTTAACATTCTTTTTTTAGATAGAAAATTCGTCAGTATGGATTGAAAACTTTTTTGTTGAAAATTAATATTTTTTGGTTAAAAATTCAACTATTTTGGTTAAAAATTGATATTTTTAATTGAAAATTGACTTTTTCTAGCTGAAGATTCAACTATTTGGTTAAAAATTCACGTATTTTGTTGAAAATTCGTCTTTTTTGTAGAAAATTTTCTTCTTGTTTAAAAATTAATCTATTTCAGTTGGGGATTTAACTATTTTGTTCAACATTCATATTTTCTGGTTGAAAATTTAAAAGTTTGATAGAAAGTTCGTTTTTTTGTCTTGAAAATTCAACAATTTGGTAAGAAATTAAAC
This sequence comes from Andricus curvator, assembly GCA_932195095.1. Taxonomy (NCBI): domain Eukaryota; kingdom Metazoa; phylum Arthropoda; class Insecta; order Hymenoptera; family Cynipidae; genus Andricus; species Andricus curvator. The sequence goes on from CAKNYM010053038.1 coordinate 376,614, forward strand.
TATTTGATGGAAAATTCATATTTTTGGTCGAAAGTTCAACTATTTTGGTTGAAAATTGATAGTTTAAATGATGAATTTTCAACAAGAAAAATTCATGTATCAAACAAGAAGGTTCATGTATTTTGCTGAAAATTGGTCTTTTTGGTAGAAATTAATATTCTTGGTTGAAAATGAATCCTTTTTTGTTGATGATTCAACTATTTAGTAGTAAATTCGTGTTTTCAGGTTGAAAATTCAACTTTTTTGTAGAAAATTCGTTATCAATAGATGTCATAAAAGATTAATAATTTTTGAACAATTTTAGTTTACTTCAGCGTATTACACAAAAAATTGGTATTTTAGAACAAAGATAAATTTAAACAAGATTTAGAATCTTTTATAAATTTTGGATTATGTTACAGTTTTTCTTTAGAAATTGATATTTTGAATAATAAAAAAAATCGAAAACTTCAACAAATTCAGGTAATGTTAGCGTTATACACTAAAAATTGGTGTTTTTAAACAAAAATAATTATAATTTAAAACAGCATTTAGCATCTTTCAACAATTTTGGATCATTTTAGTGTTTTTCTTTGGAAATTGGCTTTTTCCATTTTGAAAAAATTCGAAAAAGATTTACAAATTTTCACAATTTAAGATATGATTGTGTTCTATACAAAAAATTGGAATTTAAAAAAAAAATCATTATATTTTATATAAGATTTGCAGTTTTTGAACAGTTCCAGTTCATATTAACGTTTTTTACAGGAAATCGGTTACTTTACACGAAAGTCATTAGTATTTTTTATTAAAAAAATATGAAATTTCAAAGAATGTTTACACATTTTTAAGAAATTTAGGTTATACTGGTGGATTTCACTTGAAATTAGAATTTTTCATCAAAAATTATTAGATATAAATTCAATGATTTTTGTTTAAAAGAATAAAATTTAAAAGCTTGAACAATTTCTCATGAGTTAGCGTTTTTGGTCGGAAATTGAAATTTCTATTCAGAAATAATTAAATTTCAAAGAAGATTAATGATATTTTAACAATTTTAGATTACTTTGGAGTTTCACATCAAAAATATTTTCAAAGAAGAATAATTATAATTCGAACAATATTTAAAATCTTTTAAGAATTTTGGATTGTTAGTTTTTTTTGGTAAAACTATTGATATTTTTAATAATAAATTATTAGATAAAAAAAAGAATTACCATTCTTCAACAACTTGGGCCTGTTTTCGTGCTGCATCTTATAATTGTTATTTGCTAACAAAAAATCTTTGGATTTAAATCCAACGATTTTTATTTAAAATGATGAAATCTACAAGCCTCAGTAATTGCGTTTTTTAAAAGTGTTTTTCGTCGAAAATTGACATTTTTATTCAAAAATGGCTATATTTCAAAGAAAATTAATAATAATATTTAAAGAATTTTGGATTTAGTTGTTAGTTTAAAACAAAATTGGAAAACAAATAAAAAAACAAAGTGCCTAAATTGGCACTTTAAACAAAAAACATTAGGCTTAAAAGAAGATTGACAATCCCAAATATTTTTTGTTATGTTATGTTAGTGTTCTTCATCTGAAATTGCTATTTTCAATAAAAAATCTTTATATTTAGGTGAATATTCATATTATTTGAACAATAATAGCTTATTTTAGTATTTTTGATCAAAACTACAATGGTGTCATCGTCCACATATTGTCTAAAAATATTATTTATTTTAATTCTTGAATTATTATAGCAATTTTCATCAACAATTGCGTAAGATAAAAAAAAACGATCGCTCGCGTATTGGTATTGGTTTCAGGTAAAATTATTTATTCAACAAAATTTATATGAATTTTCGGGCTTGAGTTTTTATTTTTTTCAAAGGATGCAATTGTTGTCCAATATTAATTATTAGAACAATTCATAATTTAAAATGCAAGCATTTTAAATTAGATTAAAATCAAATTCAAAATCCCATTTAACGTCCAATACGCAAGTTAATGTATAGAATTCCTGAAAATAAAAACAAGAATCCAAAGACCGAATTTGGACAACCAACATAAAATGCTCCCATTGTAAATAGAAAAAAAAATTTTCTTAGAAAAAAAAAAATTTTCTTCAAAAAAAAAAAAAAATTTCTTTCTGGACAAAAATAAAAAAGAGGAAAGAAAAATAAGAAGGCAAACAATCAAATCAATCAAATTTGGTTGACTGCCTTCTCATTTTTCTTCCCTCTTTTTTATTTTTGTCCAGAAAGAATTTTTTTTTTTTTTTGAGAAATATTTTTTTTACTATTTACAATGGTATTTACAAATTTTTCTTAAAAAAAAAAAAAAATTCTTAAAAAAAAAAATTCTTTCTGAGCAAAAATAAAAAAGAGGAAAGAAAAATAAGAAAACAACCAAATCAAATCAATCAAATTTGGTTGGTTGCCTTCTCATTTTTCTTCCCTCTTTTTTATTTTTGTCCAGAAAGAAATTTTTTTTTTCTTTTTACAATGGGTGAATTTTATGGTGGTTGTCCAAATTTTGTTGTTGGATTCTTATTTTCATTCTCAAGAGTTCTATACATCAATTCATAATTTTTTACAAAAATAAAAACTGCATGATTCGTAAAAAATGTTGTGTTATAAAACTCAATTCAACTATATTATAAAGAATCTCTCAAGGAATAAAAGCATCTCTCCATCTTTAGGAGTGAATACAAATTTCAGCTTTTATCTAAAATTACAGCTAAAATACAAAAATTTATACAAAGTTCGTTTGATAAACAATTAAAACTTAAGTGGCATTATTTCTATTTTTGTTGATATTATAAATAATTATAAATTTAGGATAAATTTCGATAATGACTGTTGGTATAGTGCATCATCACGCTATTAATTTACAATGTAAAAAAATAAACAATAAATTTACAATAATTGTACAAAAATAATTTGTAAGTAAATATCCTAATTACGGGTTAAATTATACGAATGAACATAAAAATAACAAGAAAAAATTTCGAAATCCCTTCAGCAAATTAAGAAACGTGCATTATTATGCTATCTTTCGCGAATCTCTTTATCTAATTCGCAGTTACAAGGTCCTTCTTTTGAGCACGCGAATCTTATAAAGTACATTCCAATTTACAGTTGCATTAATAACTACAATTTATAATTTCCTAATTTTTCAATGATCAGTAAAAAAAAATAAGCCAAGGATCGAGGAAAATTGCAAACCACAAAAGATTTCTCCGTGAGCTATATTATTAAAAACACAAATGATCAATTATTACACGCACTAACGATTCGATAAAGCATTGGGCCATATGTTCTTTCCTTTCCTCGGAAAGGAAGTCTGTTGATTTCTCTTTTTCATACTTTTCCTTTCGGAAAAATTTTATGACGAGTACTTTTATAGAGAATGAAAATGTTTATTGATAATAAATTATAGTTAAATTACGAAATAATTTGCCAGGTACAAACTTTCTTTATCAAATTTTTATTTCTTCTTTATAGAAACATCTACTGACTCTTAGATATTTTCTGATCCTTTCAAGTGAGAATGGCTTTGATCTTCTACATTTATGAGTTATAAATAAATTAGTATTTTAGGAGCAAAGAGAAGTTTTATTAAAAATTTATTTTTTCTGTAAATGTGATTTTTTGAGACTAAAGTATTAGATATTTTTTTAATTTTTAATGTCTTTTGATCAAAATTACTTCATTTTGAACAGTTTTTAGAATTATTCACTTTAAATAGTTTTTAATTTAAAATTTCGCTATTTCAAACCGTGGAAATGACGGTAGATTCATTATTCCATCTTTAAAAAATTTCTTTACTCAATTTGGATGTTTAATTATAAATTGTTTTAGGTAATAGCAATTCAAAATTCTAGATTTGAAGGAGCTTTGACTTTGAAAATGTTATTTTAGTTTTAAATTTCAAACTCACAAGTTTTAATCGCTTCGAATTGAAAATTATGTAAATGGAAAAGTTTCCAATTTTTAATTATTTAATTTTGAACACTGTTGATTATCAATTATACAATTTCAATTTCAATTTTTTAGTTTGAAAATGTATAATTTTATCTTGAATACCACCAAATTCCATCTTGAATACCACAAAATTTCATCTCGAATACCACCAAATTTCATAAAAATTCAATAAACAAATAAACTATTGAACTTAATACAAAACTCTTTAAATTCTCAAGATTTTAAGCCGAAATATATTGCATTTTCAAAAAAATAGTTGAATTTTCATTAAAAAAAGATTTTCTACGCAAAGATGAATTTTTAATACAAAAAGAAGAATTCATAAGAAAAAATAATTTTCAACCAAACAATTGCATCAACAACCAAATGCATGAACTTTCCAGTAAAAGAGACGAGGTTTCCAAAAAATAGTTCAAGATTTAACCAAATGGTAGAATTTTTCACCCAAAAAGACGTTTTTTTCCGAAGACAGTTGGATTTTTAACAAAAAAAGTTACCTTTTAACCAAGAAAGATAAATTTGAAACCACGAAGGTTGCTTTTTTACTATAAAAGATGAATTTTCAATTCAAAAGGATGAATTTTTAACAACATAGTTTAACTTTTAGCATAAAAAGAAACATTTCAAACCAAATAGTCGAATTTTCATACAAAAAAGATTAAAATTCAATCAAATATTTAAATTTTGAAGACAATTTTTTTGGATCGAATAAACTTTACACGAAACTGAGATAATTTAGTGTTTTTAAACAGTTTTGGAATAATTTTTAAGTAAAAAAACATATATGAATGAAATCAGTCTGAAAGCAGGACAACAGATTTTTAAAATCATTGCACTCATTACATTTTCATTTTTTTAAATTGTACTTTTCGCAGACGAATGAAAAAATATTTTTTGTGACTGAGGATAAGGCACTTGACACTAGTCAAAAATTCGCCATATTCACTATGATCTTAACCATAGTTCGCAAAATGTGCGGTAGAAATTTCCGTCCTGAAATTTTAATCCTGGAACCATTTTTTAAATACAAATTTTAAATATACTTTTACATTGGGATAAATTTTCAATTATTAATATATAAACTTAATTTTATGTTGAAATGAATTAAAGATGCAACTTATTTTTTATATTAGAACTCTTGTTAATGCTTCAACTTGAAAATTAATTCTATTTCTATTTTTCTTTTCGAAAACAAACGTTCGTTGTTGTGTCAAGTTCTTTATTTTAATTCACGGAAAATACGTTTTGATCTGTCCGCTATAAGTCTGACTATTTTTAGAATGATAATTGAGTAAGCAAAAATTTGTTTTAAATCTGGTGTCCTGATTTATAGTTCGAATTCACTCATACTTTGTCGTTTTTCCATTGCTGCTAAGCAGCGGAAGACTTTACATGCAACCAAATTTAACTTTAGTTTTTTCTGTGATACTTGAATTTGCAACCAGCACATAACTTTAGAATATCTAACAATTTTTAGTGTATGATAATTGATAAGCCAGTCATAAAAAAGCCATGCCGTCAAAAATTTAATTTTATAATAACGAATATTTGTATCTCTACCACAGTTCACTTTTAAACATTGTTTCTCATTTTTCAACAACTGATAACAAAAAAACGACGCTTTAATATTTAAATGGAAGAGCTTCCAGGATAGTAGTCTATAAAACAAAATTTCCTCATTTTTCTTTTTTGGTCCTCTGTGAAGGAAAAAAAAACCTCTTACATGATAAATTTTATTTTTTAAAGCACAAGAGGTTTAATTCGAACCTGCTACGAAGAAAATCGGCTAATTGTTGGGGTATCATAAACCAGATACATAAAAGTGCGCTCGGTATTATTATATATGATTCTTAGACATCTTCTTCCGTTTTATTCGCCGATACATTTATTAGTTATTCGCGAGATTAATTTTGAATTCAATTTTTAATAAATTTTTTTTCAATAATCGTCGCATGATCAAATTGTTTGTTGAATAAAGTATGGATGTGTCTCTTGAGAAACGGAACAGGATAATTCCATTATTTTTTATCGAATTACATCACATTTATTGCGAAATATAAATGTGAAGAAAATCCTTGAAACAGCGATAAGATCTTGAGCACATTGTTTTTTATAACGTCATGAATTGCCGACCATCTAGATAAAAAATCTTTTTCGTACCTTTTTTTATTCACGAGGAGAAAATCGGTTTTATACCAAATAAATCCTCCTATCCACAAAAATGTTTTGGCTCGCTATTGAATAGTTTTTTATAATTCAGATTTTGAGCCACTAAAGGGTAGAATCAATTTTCTTACAGAGGTTTAAAGAACAAAGTACAGAATTCAAACACAGCCATTCCTTTTTTATATACACATCGAATTTATTATGTAGATAGGTTTTAGTCGATTATAATAGGTATTTATAACTTACACTTACGTACCGACATAATTTTCTTCCTATATTACATAATAAAAATTTGGTTCAATCAATCAAAAATGTTATTTAGAAATCAAATATTGCCGTGAATGAACTATTTTTTAAGAAAATGATCTGTTTGTCGACTTTTCTTAAACATATTTGTTGTTTTGCACTAAACTTGTTTGCCATTATTCTCAAATTGATTGTCTGGTGAAAATATTTCACAGAAAAAACAGAATTTAATCTTTACAGCGATTTCAGAGTAATCTTTACCTGAAACAAAAATTAACTTCACATGTTAAGATTCACTCACCACATGGGCAATGGTTACCATGTCAACTCCATTGATTCTTGTTTTGTTTCGATGCGAAAAAATGTAGCTTTATCTACTTGAAAATTACTCGCAGCAAAAATTCACTTCTGTTTTTTCTGTGTTGCTTACAATAAAAAATTGTTATCATTGATAACAAATTTGATAAACAAATGCTCATTTCGTGGGCATTCTCTCAGTAAAAAAATCTTTTATTGATCTTTTATTGAAATCTCTGAGCTTTTATCTTTTTGACAATCTATAGTCGTACAAAATAATGTAAAGACGCCAATAATTAAAATTGTAATTGGTTTATAGAAATTTATAAACCAACATTCAACTTTGCCATTTTGAAGTGGCAAAGGTAGACGAAACGAACAAAATTATTGCTTATGTTTAAAAATTTTACAAATGGACATATATTCATAACAGTGCTATTAAAAATATTCATTTTTAGCCTATTGTCTAATTTCTGAATGAAATTTCTCTTTAAACGGGAGAGATCAAAGTTGGTTAGAGACAAAACAAATTCTGCAAAGAACCCAAGAAATATGTATTAGTTTACAAAATTCGTTATTACTAATAATAAATTTTAAATCGTCTTTTGACTTTCTTTTCGAAATATTAGATTAAAAATGTGTTTAGAAATGTATATGATAAAACCTGTTCAAAATTACTCAAAAATGACAAAATTAAACATTTGTTTAAAACAATCCCAATTTCAGTTATTCTAATTATCACTAGACAATCAATTTTATAATAGCGGCACTGATGATATTAGCACAAAACAATTTTTTTTAACGAAACTGGTACACTGGAGTAATTGTTGAAATAATTGTTCATAAGAAATTAATAAACTGTGAAGTAAAGTTTTTTTATAAATGGAGTCTGGTTTATTTATGTTGACGAACAGTTTGTTTTATTTATGTGATTTTTTCAGAGATAATGAATCGTATCGTCGAAATAGTCAATTTTTCAGATGAATTTATTTATACAATGTTCAACAATGAAATACATTAAAAAATCGTCAAAATAATTCCAACCAATTAACGGAAGATGTAAACGCTAGGTGCGTGGTACTCTTGTTTTGTGATATTTTTTTCAATTTTTAATATCTTTGATAATTAAACATTTTTATACATTTTTATCAATACAAAATTTAATGTTTCATCTTTGCGGCATGGTTCCAGCGCAATATCTTGGTCTGGTTAACATAGAATTCTGAAAGCAGATATGCAAAAAAAAAAAATTAATTTCAAGAACTGCACAGAAAACTAATTAAAATTAATTAGTCTTCTAATTCAAATTATTCCTCTTTTTTACAATCGCATCACATCAAATAAAATTGGTACACACTTTTCTAATATACCAACATACGGTTTTTATATCTTCGGCTCTTTCTTAATAATGATTTGTATGCCTTAATATTTTATTAATTGAATTTCTCAGATATATTTTCATTTGGAAATCAACTAAATTATCAGAATATTAAAATAATTAGTAGTCGTAGATTATTCGATATACAAATTGTTTGTAATAATATGCTCCTAGTTTGAAATTCTTACAAGGTTTTTGAATCCATACAAATTAAAAAAATGCAGAAAATATTTACTCCTATGTGATACATTTTTTCTTTTCAAGCTTATAATAAATATATTATTTAATTATATATATATATATATATATATATATATATATATATATATATA
>CAKNYM010053038.1:385085-396396 GCA_932195095.1 Andricus curvator
CGTGTGGAAATTGCCCAGCTTGGCCTATTTTAATTAGTGGCCCTCTAGAGGCCCCACAAAGGCGGCCCACTGTGGAAACGCCCAGCTGGGCCCTCGCAGGGGCCTACATATTTGCCCCTTTATTTTTTTCTATAAAATATTCCAAGTCCGATCACCAAGTTAAACAAAAAAAAATTTAAAATTAGTCCAAAAACAAAGATTAAATTATTATAAAAAATTCCAAAAAATATTTTTATCATAATCATTTTTACCTTTTATTTGGTGTTGTGGAACATCGAAACATTTTCCATTATTCAGCTAAATTCTCACTCCAAGAATATGACTTCGAATACAAAGGTTAGGTTGTTATAAAATTTTCACAAAAAAATTGTTCCTGACCATTGTTTTGATCACGTCAAAAACATTAAAACGTTTGAAGGCCAGCCGATACTGCGGATCGCGGACTCGTACACATTAGAAGGATTAGATCAAAGATATAACAGAGTGATCAGAATACCGATCAGTCACCTATGATCAATACCGATCAGTTCTATAAATCTTCATTTAAGGAAATGTACGTTTCAATTGTAATTTCGCGCAAAATTCCGCAGCCATTCCTATCATCTCATTGGCTGACTGGATTCTCGATCCGGTTCGATTCCGTTCCATGGTCCAATGATTCCCTTTGTTGCCATTTCGCGTTCGCCACGACTTAATACGTACGTGTTCTCTACACGTGGCACTTTTGAGGTTAAAAAACTAAATCGTATTATTTTCATTTCACAATAGAGAATAAACGCCATTCACGATGAGGTAAGCAAGTTCATAATATAGCTTTGATAATTTTACTATTAAATACTACCCAGATAACAATGTGCTCACACCTTGCCCGCATGGTGTTTGCACGCGTGTCGACCGATCGGCACGATGTGAGGGCAAGAGTGCAGACATATGTGTCCTCATATGCGTCGCATATGCGCCGAACGCGTGTCGGCACGTGCGTGCCAGCGTCGTGCTAGCATGCAACAGGTGTTTATTCCAAAAGCGACATACACAAAATTATTCCTGCTACCTCTTAAATAATGTATTAGCGAGAAATATATATTTATCTTAAAATATCTTTTTATTTTTAACAATTTAAATTATTCAACACAGAGCGTTTATTCAACACCTTTGTTAGAAAACAAAGGGATTTTAAAGAACACTATACTTTTGAATCTTTCAGTTAATTACTTTCAATTGTTTTTCAAGTTGCATATTTTTAATCGTTCTACTTCTGAGATTTAAGAACTTAAATCTCAGAAGTAGAACGATTAAAAATTTGCACTTGAAAAACTTGTTTTCGATCATTTTAAATCTGAATATAGTAAATATAGTAAAAAATAGTGAAGAAGATATATTGAATTTTTGTATTGCGAAGAATTTTAATAGAAACGTTGTGACAATCACCAAATGACAGTTGCCGATGCTCTGACGTTTAATTTTAAAAGGTCTGTGCACAAATGTGGGGGGGAGTACAAAGCCTGAGGCGCGCTCAAATTTGCGAGCGAAGCGAGTCCCGCGCGATGAGAATGTGCCCACGCAGCGGGCAAATTTTTTTGTTTCAGTTTTTCTTCTAGTTGTATATTTTTCTTTATTTTTATCATTTGACTATAACATACTTATGGTGCGTTTTCACGGAGCTAAAATTTTAGAGTTCAAAAAATTATTTTTAAACAGTTACAACTCTTTCCGACTTTGTTCTTTGCCTCGAAATTTCTTTATACTCCAAGCTAATTTTCCGAACCAAAACCCAAGAAAAAATCTTTATTTAATTTGAACAAAAATAATTATTCACTTCTATTTGGTATGGCCAACGACCATACCACGCTGAAAAACCCAGTTCTCGTCAGATTACTGAAGTTAAGCAGCGTTGGACGCGGTTAGTACTTGGATGGGTGACCATTCAAGAATACTGACATGAGTGCTGTTGGCACATCGTGGGTGTGGTGAGCCCACACTTGTAGTTATTTATAACTACAAGAAAAACCTAGAAACACTACCCGAATCGGGTAGTGTTTTACACATATTATGTTTTTAGTAATAATGCGCTTTTTGTGCAGCACTCTTCACCGCATGCTATATGCCGACATTTTGCCCTAAGTACATTGACGTGCCTTGAAGTACCTGACGAGCATGATAGACGCACGCTGTGCCGCATATCATGCAGACCGTGTGCGGGCACTATGCGGGATTACTTATTGTCCTCAGAACGTGCTGTCACTGTGCTTGCATTGTTGCCGACACATCGTGCTTGCACGCCATGCGCTCATGTACGTCCGCATGCATTGTTGTCTGGGTACTATTAAAATGAGTATTAAAAGTTATTTGCTATTTTACTTCTCTCAGTTTGTTCAATCACAACACATAAATTGAAAAAGAATGCATTTTCCATAATTAATCTTGAAATCCGTTTTACACTAAAACTCCGAAATTAGTATTTATCTGAAATTGTAAATATATTATATATTTTTAAATCAAGGAATGAAAGATTTACGTCTGAAAAAAAATATATATGAACTGTAATTGTGATTTGCAACGGGATTTTCGATGTGGAACAGTGAATTTACGAGAAAAATGATTTCTTGAAATTTTCTTGAAACTTTTCGTAATAAATAGTTTTGCTTTTGGAACCAAGAGAAAAAAGTTGATTATAACAAAATTCCCTTTTTAACAATTTTGCTAAAAAGACATCCTTTCTGGTTTAAAATTCGATTACTTTTCTCGGAAACTCAACTTTTTTGTACAAAATTACCTTTTTGGTTGAAAATTCATAATTTCGGGTAAATAATTCAAATGTTCGCTGAAAATTCGTCTTTTTAGATTGAAAATTTAACTATTCAACTATTTGGCTGAAAATGAAATTTTGGTTGAAAATTCATATTTTCGAATTGAAACTTGAACTGTTTTGTAGAACATTCGTCTTTTTTATTTTAAAATTAATTGTTTTGTTGAAAATTCATAATTTCGGGCTGAAAATTATTTTTTTTTTTATTGAAAACTTAACTATTTGGGTATAAGATTCAACTATTTGGCTGAAAATTATCATTATTTGTTAAAATTGATATTTTCGGGTAGAAAATTAAACTCTTTTGTAGAAAATTCGTTTTAAGAAGAATTGGTACTGCTTTGAATTGTACAACTGTTTTGTGAAAAATTAGTCTTTTTGGCTTAAAAGTTCAAGAATTAGGTTGACATTTTTTTCTATCTTGACAAAAAATTCCTTTTTTGCTAAGAAATTCTACTACTTTGTTAAAAATTTACTTTTTTGCGCAAAAAAAATATTTGGTAGAAAATTTGTTTTTTTTTGTTTGTTTAAAAAATCACGAAATAAGTTGCAATTTTTTTTTCTTGCCTGAAAAATCTTTTTGGTAGAAAATTCAACTATTTAGTTAAAAATGAGCTTTTTTGTTGAAAAATAATATTTTTGGAATATTCATAATCTCGGGATGAAAATTTATCTTTTTGGATTCAATATGAAAATATTTTGGTAGATGCTTCAACTATTTGGTTGAAAATTATCTTTTCTGTTTAAGATTCATATTTTCGGGTGGAAAATTAAACTGTTTTGTAGAAAATTCGTCTTAACACCAATTGGTAGAATATTCAAATTAATTAATTAAATTATTTAATTTATTAATAATGAATTAGATTATTAGTTAGTTAATTTCGATTCGTAGAAAATTTATATTATAGGCTTGAAAATTATTCAAAATTTGTTTGACATTTTTTTTTCTTTCTTGACAAAAAGATCTTCCTTGGTAACAAATTCAACTATCTAGTTCAAAATTATCTTTTTCTGTTAGAAAATTTTTTTTTTTTATTTAAAATAAAACTGCTTTGTAGAAAAATCGTATTTTGGGATTGAAAATTAACTTTTTGGATAAAAATTAAAATTTTTGGATAGAAGATTCACCTGTTTGATAGAAAATTTATTTTTTGTCTTAAAAATTCAATAATTTGTTTGAAATTTGTAAATCTCTTAACTGAACAGTCATAAAAAAGGTAAACTGTGTTGCAGAAAAATTTTGGAACACTTCAAAATTGAACGTATTTTTTCCATTTTGCACCCTAAAACTGGAGGTAAATTTATTTTTTGATTTTAGAAAATTTTTTCTTATCACTTTTAATTTTGTGATTAAATAACAATTTAAAATTGTAGAATTTCAGAAGCTATCATTTTTAAACATTCAATTTAGTTTTGATTTTAAATTGTCAAATTTAAGTCGCTTTAAATTGAAAATGATTTAAATACAAAAATTTTAATTTTTGAATTATTCAAATTTGAGCGCTCAATTTCAATTCCTTTGAATTTTAAATCAACCAATTTGAAAAATTTTAATCTGAAATTTGGAAATTGCTATGTTTTGGAAATTTCAATTTTAAATCATACATTTTCGGGATTCTTCAGTTCAAAATAAAATTGGTTAATATTAAACGATTTGAATTTGATTTCAAATTCTTTAATTTTGAACGCTTTTATTAAAAAGTAAGAAAAGTTCAATTGCTTTTCATTTCATTCGAAATACTCTCCATTTTTTCCAAATTTCGCTTTATCTAAAATTTTCTGATTTTGAACGTTTTCAATGCAAAATCGTTCAATTTAATAATTTATAAAAAAGAAAAATTTAGAAAAATATGAAACTATAATGGTTTTGTAAGTGATATAAATTATATTATTTATAATATAATTATTTTTCCTTATTTTCCTCATTGTTTCTATTTTTCCTTAAATTTTGGCAAAATAGCCGTATTTATTTATAATTTGAATTATTGTAAAATAAAAAGTGATAGCTATTCTGGATATACACCAAACTACGACCAAAAGCCATACAACAGGGGTAAATGATTACAAAAAATAAATTAAATTTAGTAACAAATAAATCACAAAATTTGTATGGGAAGGAAGAATTTATTAATAAAAAGTAGATATTCAATAAAGGAATTCAAGAATTAAATTAATATGCTTTGAATGAAAGTACTAAATAATATAATTAATAATCATAATTCAAAATTAAGAATTAAATATCTATATTAGCTTTCATACGATTTATTTTAATTAATTATTTTTCAATTATTATTATCATTTGATTAATTATTTTTCAATTATTATTATTATTTGATTAATTATTTTTTCATCAATCAATATAATTAATTTTGTATTCAATTTTCGACACAGATCCATTTTGAAGATTACAATATTGAAAATTCGCCAAGATGTTTTGTTTTGATCTTTCAATCGTTATTGTGTATAATTTTAAATTATGTAGTTTTGAATTTTTTTTTGTTAAAATAGTTCAATTTTGAAGATTTACAATCGAAAACACTTTAATTTTGAAAATGTATGAATAAATATTCTAAAATTTAGATGATTGTAGAAATAAAAAATTTAGTTTTCAATCCTAAATCTTGCCAATTGAAGAAATTTCTTACATGATGCATTTAAATTATAGAATTTTCAATTCTAAAATTCAAAATTTGCATAATTTTTAATCGTAATTCAAAAGAATTTCAAAACTCTTCAATTTCAAAGATTCAGCGTTCAAACTTCTGCAATGTTGAATAGTTACAATTGTAAAATCTTGAATTTTAAAGATACATAAATACAAATTCTAAAATTTTTATAATTTTTGGAATCAAATGTCAAGTTTCCAATTCTGAATGTTATAAATTAAAGAAATTGCGAATGTAAAGCATCAAAAATGCAGAATTTTTTATTGCAAAACTTAAAACTTGTAACGTCTTTAATAAAGGATAATAATATATAATAATAAATATAACGTCAATAAATTAACATATTAATAAAAAAATAAATAAATGAATAATAATAATATATAATAATAATAAAAACATGGAAAATTTTTAATTGGAAATTGTAAAAACTGAAGCCTCTTTTATTTTAAATTTTTACAATTTGAGGTTCTAAAATTTTGAATAGTTAAAATTGAAAATTCTTGAATTTCAAAAATGTAGAATTGAAAATTATTCAATTTTCAAGATTTATATTTTAAAGGTATGTAATTTTCAACATTTTTTTCAAATACTACAATTTTGAAAATTTACAAATGAAAATTTACAAATTTAATTTTAATTAATTTTTTTTTCTGAAAAAAGATCTTCTCCTTTCGCTCCGCTGGGAATCTGTATTATCATTAGAGAATAACAGAAATTTTTAAAATCTTTTCAGACTAGATGGAGCTATGAATTAAAAATTATTTTTAATTAATTCTTATTGTGAAAAAAGATCTCAAAAGATCTCTTGTTTCCAGACGTTCGAAATTTCTGTTATTCTCTGATGATAATAAAGATTCCTTGAAAAATTTTATTTGTACCACCTAGCAAAATAATGCGTGTATTTCTGAAAAAAGTTTCTTCTCTCGATCTCTCAAGTAGCTTAATGGAAAAGCACCCGGCTGGAAATCGGAAGCTCTGTGGTTCGATTCCCAGCGGAGCGAGAGGAGAAGATTTTTTTTTTTAGGAACAAAAAATTCATTAAAAATAATTTTTAATTTATAGTTCCATCCAGTCTGAAAAGACGTTCAAATTACTGTTATTCTCTAATGATAATACAGTTTTCTTGAATTCTTTGATTGACAAAATTTGCAATTTAAAGTTTTCCCATTCAGTTTTAAAGATTTACAATTGAACAGTTTTTAATTTGAACCATTTTAGATTTTAATGATTGTTATGTGAATATATAATTATTATAATGATAATTATTATAGTAATAATTTAAATTAATGTACAATCCAAAGTAATAGGCACTCGGGATATACGCCCAAGTAAGACAAAAAGCCATATAACAGGGGAAACGATGCCAACAAATTAATTAAATTCAGTAACAAAAAAATGAAAAAAATCTCTTGAAAATATCAAATTTATCACATAAAAGTAGATATTTTCTGCATTTTTTAAATTTGTATGAATTCAAATACCAAGAAAGAATTTTAAACTAGGAGCATATTATTACAATGAATTTATATATCAAATAATCTATGAGTACTAATTATTTTAATATTCTGAAAATTTAGTTTAATTCCAAATGAAAATATATCTCATGCATTCAAATAATAAAATATTAAGGCATAAAAATGATTATTAGTAAAGAGCAAAATACACAAAAACCGCCTATTGGTATATGAGACAATTGTGTATCAATTTCATTTGATATGATGCGATTGTAAAAAAAGGAAGAATTTAAATTAGAAAACTAATAAACTTTAATTAGGTTTCCGTGCAGTTTATAAAATTAATCTTTTTTTTTTTGCATATCTGTTTTTAGAATTTTATGTTAATCAGACCAATATATTTTGCTGTAGCCGTGCCGAAAGATGAAACATTAAATTTTTTAAGAATAAAAATGTATAAAAATTTTTTAATTATTAAAGATATTACAAATTAAAAAAAAAATAGAACAAAACAAGAACACCACGCACCTAGCGTTTACCTTTTACGTTAATTGGTTTAAAATATTTTGCCGATTTTTTAATTTCGTTTCTTTGTTGGAGAATGTATCAATAAATTCATCTGGAAAATTGACTATTTCGACCATACTATTTTTTATCTCTGAAAAAATCAGATAAATAAAACAACTGTTCGTCAGAATAAATAAAAACAGACTCCAATTATACAAAAACTTTTCTCAACATTTTATTTAATCCTTATGAACAATTATTTCAACAATTACTCCGGTGTACGAGTTTCGTTTAAAAAAAAAATCTTTTATGCTTATATCATTAGTGCCACTATTCTGAAATTAATTATCTAGTGAAAATTAGAATAACTGAAATTGGGATTGTTTTAAACAAATTTGGTAACAAATGTTCAATTTTCTCATTTTTTTAGTAATTTTAAACGGGTTTCATCATATACATTTCTAAACAAATTTTGATTCTAATATTTCGAGAAGAAAGTCAATACAAATTTAAAATTTGTTATTAGTACTGACCAATTTGGTAAACTAATACATTCTTGGGTTCTTTGCAGAATTTGTTTCATCTCTTACCAACTTTGATCTCTTTCAGCTCAAAGAGAAATTTCATTCAGAAATTAGACAATCAGCTGAAAATTAAGATTGTTAATAGCAATGTTATGAATAAATGTACTTTTGTAAAATTTTTAAACAGAAGCAATAATTTTGTTCGTTTCGTCTACCTTTGCCACTTTAAAATGGCAAAGTTGAATGTTGGCTTATAAATTTCTTTAAACCAAACACAATTTTAATTTTGGCGTATTTGCATTATTTTGTGTTACTATCAAGCCCTAAAAGAATAAAACCTCAAAGATTTCAATAAAAGATTAATGAAAGATTTTTTCACTGAGAGAATGTCCATGAAATGAGCATTTGTTTATAAAATTTGTTAGCCATAATAACAAAATTCTATTGTAGCAAAGATTTTCACCAGGAAATAAATTTTAGAATAATGGCAATAAAGTTGACTGAAAAACAACAAATTTGTTTAAGAAAAATCGACAAACGGATCATTTTCTTAAAAAATGGTTAATTTACGGCAATTTTTTATTTCTAAATAACATTTTTGATTGATCTAACCATATTTTTAATTATAACGTAACGTAACTATAAGTTATAAATACTTATTATGATCAACTAATGGCTGTGTTTGCATTCTTTACTTTGTTCTTTAAAACTCTGTAAAAAAATTGATTCTAGCCTTTAGTGTCTCGAAATCTGAATTATAAAAAACTATTCAATAGCGTATTTCGCATATTGTAATATTGACCACAGTAATGGATTCGCTTTTAGCAGGAATCAAAAACCTTATTTTTAAAGGGTCTGGGGACCGGAATGTTCCAGCACGGACACGAAGCCAAACCCTATTGAGTATGGACATGACCTTGATATTTACCGGATATGACAGACAGCGCCCGCGGCGGCCAAACCCAAAAATCCCTTAGGGATAGAAATTTGAAATTTACATAAGATAGCACGTATGCATTGTTTTTAAATATAATAAATGCATAAATGATTGCTTGCAAAACGTCATAATATTTTTCAAAACGAAGCAAAATAACGGAGGAAACTTTCTTCCAAAAAGATTTCGTGAAAAATTTGTCTTTTCATTCCAGCTAAACCCGTACTAGTTTCGTTGTTGGTCACCAACATAACCTTAAAAATTACTGGTCGAATGTCAACAAGCGGATTGATGATTAATATTTTAATTAAAACAGGATTTCAAGCTATAAGTCATTCATTCGATTTTCATCCTGAAACACTCAATAAGGGAAAAAGTTTAGCAGTCATTCATGTGGTGAGGGTGCAGGAGTTGAAAGTGAATAGAATAAGCAAAATTCAGTGCAGCGTAATCAGACAAACGTCTGTTAGTTCTCCCCCATACGACGTTAAATTACTGGTGTTAATTAATTAAAAATATATTGTAACATAAAGAGAAGTAGTAGGGAAATCTATAATTATAAATTTCCTGACATTTTTCTTTATGTTGAAAATATTAATAAATTAGAAATGAGATACAGGACACTCACTGTGAAAAATTCAAGTATAAAAAATTACATATAGGATTGCCTTAAATTCTCTTCTTGACAAATGTTTCTGTAAACATTTACCTTCACTTTGTGAACTTAACAATAAAAATGTGCCACAGGAATCTTAGGACATAAAAATACCAGTGGTATTTTTTATCAGGAATTGTGCAATTTTCACACTAGAAACTCCGTATGTTTGAAATAGAAAAAAACTAGGAATATAGAGATATTAATACATAAGGATGGTCCAAAAACATTTTTTTTAGAGGGAACGATACCATATGTTTGTGACACCCCTAATAAACCCCCACGGGACCCTGAAAACTACCCTTAAGACCAAAAATGTCAAATTTTTATGAAATCGACCTTTTGTTTAAATAATTTTTTTTCAATTTCTAAAATAATAATTATGATTATTTCTTCAGTGGAATAATGATCAACACTGTTTAATTAATTTTTAAATGTTTGAACAAATTCGTTAAGTGACATAAATTAATTTTCAGATATTTTCAGATATATTCATTGTTGAGGTAATAAATTATTATTTATTTTCAATAACCTTTAATTTGTTTCAACAATATTTTTTTCACCAAATTTGTTAGTTTTTCTTTTCTGCTATTTATATTAAAACTTCTGGTTGTTGGAAACAATATTTTTGTTATATTTCTGAATTGATTTTAAACAAATGGAATTTGTTTACATAATTAAAAATTGATTAACCAATGTTGATCAAGATTTCAGCAAAGAAATGGTAATAATTTTTAATTAAAAAAAATTTCGAAAAAAATATTATTTAAACAGATTTCATTTGTTTAAGTAAATGAAAATTAATGAACCAATGTTAATAAATATTCCACTAGACCAATAGAAATAATTTTAAGTAAAAAAAATAATACTAATAATAAAATACTTAATGTCATTTAAATTTAAATAAAATATACTCCATAAATATTCTGGGATAATTAAACTTTCTAACCTCAAAATCTGACAACTAGCATTACTTTTACAAAAATAATAGATCGCATATATATATATATATATATATATATATATATATATATATATATATTATAATTGTCGCGGACAATTGTCCAGGGATGGTCCCGAAGGAATAACCCCCAAGCGGAGGCGTAACAACCGTGCCGAAAGCTGAATAGCACCTGGGTGTGGTGTCTCAAACGGCGACTCTGGGATACCGGGCGACCTCTCAGAGTATCAGCCTTATCCTTGCACGCGGGGCTCTACAAGGATGGACTAACCCTTTTCCCTAGCTGCTCGTGGGAACAACAATGACAACACCAAACATAGTTGTAGGAAGTGCGGTTCAAAACAATCGAACGCGCAGGGCTCTCGACAATCGGTCGGACAACAATGCCGACTACCCTAGAGTTGGGGGAGCCAATCAAGACGGAGTCAATGCGATTGACCGGCAAAATCTCGTTACTTTTGAGTGGACGGATCGACTCAGGGACGACCTGCTGGAGTGCTATGATACCAGTATGGCCCCTGAACGAAAAGGTTACATGGCGCGACTGCATGCTCTGTGGTGCGAGAAACACCCAGAGCTCTCGGATTTTTCGCAAAAACGGTTGCGAAACCGTGCCGAGGCCTCCGGAAAAGGGGTTATATAAACAGAGAGAGAGAGAGGCGACACTGAGACCAGCCTCGAACAGGCATCCAATAGAGGGAGAACGATGCTTCAAGACCCGGAGAAACATCAACATTCAGGTTTCTCCCAAGCCCAAAGATCTGACTGAACTGGATGATGAGCTTCGTGGAGATTTTTCCGAAG
>CAKNYM010053038.1:406396-420131 GCA_932195095.1 Andricus curvator
TCTCTGTTGCCGGCTTGTTCTGGCTGCGGTTGTGTAGGCGCTCCGCTTATATAACCCCTTTTCCGGAGGCCTCGGCACGGTTTCGCAGCCGTTTTTGCGAAAAATCCGAGAGCTCTGGGTGTTTCTCGCACCACAGAGCATGCAGTCGCGCCATGTAACCTTTGCGTTCAGGGGCCATACTGGTATCATAGCACTCCAGCAGGTCGGCCCTGAGTCGATCCGTCCACTCAAAAGTAACGAGATTTCGCCGGTCAATCGCATTGACTCCGTCTTGATTGGCTCCCCCAACTCTAGGGTAGTCGGCATTGTTGTCCGACCCATTGTTGTCCGACCCTGCGCGTTCGATTGTTTTGAACCGCACTTCCTACAACTATGTTTGGTGTTGTCATTGTTGTTCCCACGAGCAGCTAGGGAAAAGGGTTAGTCCATCCTTGTAGAGCCCCGCGTGCAAGGATAAGGCTGATACTCTGAGAGGTCGCCCGGTATCCCAGAGTCACCGTTTGAGACACCACACCCAGGTGCCATTCAGCTTTCGGCACGGTTTTTACGCCTCCGCTTGGGGGTTATTCCTTCGGGACCATCCCTGGACAATTGTCCGCGACTGCTTATTAATTATTGTAACCATATTCAGCAGAAACCCTTGGTACAGGGACCCTCTATCCGCAACCCGAGGACGCGTCCGGTGGCTTTGTCATAGGCCCTTCGGTTCGAATCCCAAGGAATCAAAACCGAATACCGAATGGGGGTTCGTCCGGGATACATATAACCATCCCTGGAAAAAAAAAAAAAAAAAAATATATATATATATATATATACCATTAAGCCATTTCCCTTTCGGCGAGCCTCAAGGGGTAAGCGTGACACTACCCGATTCGGGTAGTGTTTCTAGGTGGATAGTTTCTTGTAGTAAATAACTACAAGTGTGGGCTCACCACACCCACCACCGCCAACAGCAACGCAGTAGTATCAGACGGTCACCCATCCAAGTACTAACCGCGCCCAACACTGCTTAACTTCAGTGATCTAACGGGAACTGGTGTTTCCAGCGTGGTATGGCCAAAATAATTTGTTCTTGAGTCTTTAATCAACACTGAAAGAAACTTTATCGAGATTTGAAAAGGAGTAAATGTGAGAGATAAGGAAACCTAATGTCGAGCATTATAACCCACGATATGATTTGCAAATTAAAATATTAAACAATTAAATGTACTGTTTAACGATAAAATAGTTTTGTTTCAAAGTCAACATGTGATATTTTTCAATTATGCACGATTAAATGTGCTTTCGTCTCTAATCTTTTTCCAGAATCGATGACATATTCGGAAATCGAAATAGGTTTTTTTGTTACTGAAGATTAAAAAATAAAAAACAATGAGAAAATTTTTTTCTTCAGACAACTATGCCGGAAGACCGATTAATCCGTCTTTTTCACCAAAGATTGAAAAATGAGGAAATTTCATTTATTACACCACAATGCTTGAATTTGTTTTCTTATATAAATTGTTTTCGAACATGGCTCAAATTGAAGCATTTGGCATTTCGATGCAGATTAAAAAATAAAATTTGCTATAATAAGTGTTGTTTGTTTTGTTATTAGTGGTTAAACAATATTTTCAGGAATTTCAAACTTTCGTTTTCGACCACCATACTGATATCTTTACTTTTAGTCGAATATTTTTTAGGGATGGTTCTAGTTGAACGCCTGGAAATATAAATATGCATTATCAATTAAAATTCCTTATATTATAGTATTTTTTTTTGAGATCCGTGCATGAAAAATGAGAAAAATCGAGAAATTTCGTTTTTTAGCCCACCCTGTTGGAAGTTTTTCTTTTAGAGCAGATATCTTCTGGGGTAATTCAAATTTAAGATTTTGAAATGTAGATATTTATTTAAAAATGAAATTTTCTATGATACTGAGACGTTTATTATTTATTAGGCGTAAAAAAAAAAGAAAAATGAAAAATTGTCGTTTTTAAATCACTATATGTACGCAGATTTTCTATTGGTTTGATTTTTTCAGGGATGGTTCAAATTGAAGGTATTGACATGTCAATGTTTTAATTAGTTGTTAAAAAAAAGACAGAGGAAATCTGTTTTCAATTTAATACTGCGATAAAGTTGTTAACTAAACCAGAATGAATTAATGAACTTTTCTTTCAGTTAAGGTATATTTCACGGATTATTCATGTTTTAACTATATGAATTTACAATTTTCTGTTTACATATAAAATCAAGAAATGATTTTACACATGGTTACCATTTTTTTAAGTGTGAAAATGAAAATATTTAATTTGTTACATGAGAAAGTTAGGTGTTTATTTAATGATATTGAATGTTATTGGATGATATCGATTTGATTTTCATTGATCATTGATTTCTATTTGCTGCTATATAACCTGAATTTTTGAGCTGACAGGGTCATCAGATATTGCAAGATAATGTACAAATTTTATTTTTCATGATTAGTTTAATATTTGTTCCTTATGTTTTGCACAAATTTTTATGCTCAGCTACCCTGAAACATGTACCTATCATTTCAATAAAATATTATTACAATGCATAATCTGCAATGATATTGAAACAGGTGTATTTCCATTGTCTTGTCTCTATAATTAACAAAAATGCGCATCCTGTAAAAAAAAATTAATTAGTATTTTATTGCAACCTGTGCCGTTTTTCCACGAACTTAATTTGTTTATTTTCAAGGTTATTTTTTACAATTGAAACAAAAAATGCGCATCCTATCAAAAAATGAATTATAACAAATCTGTGGATCTGTTTTGCGTAAATAACTTTTTTTCATCAATTTTTTTCGTATCTTGTGTTGTTTTTCCAAAATTCATTTTCGTCACTTTCGTTATTTTCTAATTTTGCAAATGCTATAACTCTGAAAATTTTCTTTCCAGCGAAAAAAGTAAGAGTACATTTTTTGGCTTTCCGAGCACAACAAACAGCTGTACATAGGATTTATGAATCTTAAAAAAATTTGTCTCAAAAATTTAGAAAATAGTCTAACTTTTTGAATTTTTATCAAAAATAGCCGGCTAACAAACTTTACCTTCAGTTTCCGACACTTAAAGAGTGTACCAGATACATACATACATACAGACACATTAGTAAAAACCTGTTTTTCGGGTTCAGAGAGTCACAAAACGTGGACATTTGACAAAAACTGGGGGGGGGGATTTTACACAAATCTTGTACCATCTCTGATGAGAATGATGATGATATAATATGCAAGTAAACGAAAATACAATATATTTTAAGCCATTAAAATCCACATAAATTATATGCAATATTTTCATCCCTTTTCAGTTCTCTTAAAATCTTTCAAATAGTTAAAAATCCGTAGAAATCATTGAAATTCACTGTAAAATAAAATGAATTAAATTTATTTCCTAAATTTGTCTAGAAATCCTATAAATTTTGTGAAATTGTTTTAAATTTTATGAAACCTTTGGATATCTTTAAAATCCTTTAAAAGTTTGAAAATTTGTTTATATCCTTTGAAGTCGTTGAATTCTGTAGAAATCACTTGGAATAATATTTATTTTATGATTGTGTTCTGATAATGATCTACGTTTGAGTTGGAAAAAGCTTTCGAGAAGGTTGATAGAGTCAAGCTTTGGTGGTTGTACGCACAAAGAAATATAAACATGCACGTACTGAAGACCATGTGGTTCATTGTTGAAAAAAACGTTTTTTTTATTATGGAAATTCATTTATTCAAAAACTATTGCAAAACTAGTCATACAGATCGACTTATTTCAAATGAAATGAATGGCAGTACAATTAGAAGGAAAAGTTCAAAAAAGCCCAAATGCGAAAAATTTCGAAGTACACCCGATCAGCGATTCCTAAACTATTGCTGATGGCCCGGAGCGAGTAGGAGGCTACTTTGCTTTACCTTTCCTTAACTCCTTTATAATGAGAAAAAAGTGAACAATGATTTGATGAAAATCGGTTAATATTTTATGTAATAAAAGAAAAATTTGTATGCATACAGTAGTATAATAACGTTCCACTGGGATTATTTGTTCAAATTTTTCAACAGTCGGTAGGTCGCGCGAAGCAGGCAATTGCCTGCATAACTGGTCATCAAGCGTCTTTCTTGGCTTCTAGTATTGCGGCCAAATTGTAGGTTCGTGACTGCGAATCCTCACAAAATGCAGCAAAAGTTAGGGAAACGCTGTATCAGTGTTGTCCACCAGATGGCGATGTGCCGTTTGGTCCAGGCCATAGCCAAACGCATTGAACGTTACGAGAGTTTTATGAAGACCAATTTACCATTTTAAGGAAATGTGCTTCAAACTATTTAACCTGGCTTAAAGGGTCATAGTATATTTTTTTATCATTCCATGGACTTCAGCGTCAGAAAGTTAAATGTCGGAAACATCTTAGCATCTAACTTTAAACTCTGTTTAGTATTGTCAATCGGAAAACTTAGGGAGTTTTACCAGTGTATAAAGTCAATAATGATCCT
This sequence comes from Andricus curvator, assembly GCA_932195095.1. Classification (NCBI taxonomy): domain Eukaryota; kingdom Metazoa; phylum Arthropoda; class Insecta; order Hymenoptera; family Cynipidae; genus Andricus; species Andricus curvator. Next base: position 410,883 of record CAKNYM010053038.1, read on the forward strand.
ACTTATTTCTTGCCAGGGGTGCCTGAGCCTCTGGAAGGAGGTCTGGAGGAGCGGCTGGAGACGCCACTGATGGCGCGGCTGAAGGAGCTTCTGATAGAGGAGCTGCTAGTGCTACTAGAGTCGGATTTTGAGTCGAAGCTGGAACCATGGTCAGAGTCAGATTCGGAGACCACCGGAGGAGGGCTCCTAGGTCTCTCTGGGCTACTAGATCCTGTTGGGCTACTAGGTCTTTTTGGGCTTCTAGGTCTTTCTGGGCTTCTAGGTCCTTCTGGGCCGAACATGCCAAACGGATAAATTATTCTTGAACGTAGAGTTTCCTCAGGCACAGGGCCAAATAAGCCAAAATTCTCCTTGAGAAAAGCCCTATCGACACTAATTTGTGTATTGGTTTCTTCGTCATACATAATCTCGTTGCCAAATACTCCATATATTGGATGGATCTTATCGTTCAAGATATGTCCAATGATTACAGAACCTCTTGCTAATAAAATTTTATCTGGTGTGCATTTAACGTAAAAACCTTTAGCATCTTTAATCTGAAAACTTGTTTCAGCTGTAACCTGTTCGTCTGTTGGACACCGTACTTTCCTGAAAGGAGGAGGTCCAGGGCGAGCACCGTGTGGAGTGGAAATTCCTGATTGCGAGCTTAATTCTGCAAGAAAAAAATGAGTTTATTTTAATGTTAAAATATCAATTAACATGCCCTAATAGGGAAACTTTTTCAATATATTAATCATATATCTTTGGCTGCTTTAATTCATCGCACTAAGTGACTCTCGCAGTCAGTCCCCGAGTCAAGGTGTAAACGACTATGATGATGATTTAGAGTTACTTATTGAATTGTTTATCAAATATTCAAGTAAAGCAATATTATTATCTGAGTATGTAAATGGAATGGTAAAGAATATATAAATTTATTTTACTAAAGCAGAGTGGCCGCAACACATTTATAGTTTCAAATTGAAATTTAATGATTTTTCATCAAAACAATTGCATTTGTGACTAGCAAACGGTTACGATTGGCTAATTTCTTCAAATTTGTATAGTTCAAAATTTTAACAATTTGAAAACAAAAAAAAACAAAAAAACTATTAATAAAAGAAAATTTGTTGGGAAATGTGTCATTATTATTATTACTTTTTCTTTTTGCGTAAAGAAAATTTTTAACATTTTTAAAGCTTTGAGAGCATTTTTTTTATATTCAAACCTGAAACTAGTAAAAAATAATTCGAAGTAGGCGCCGCGGGCTTATAAAAAAGAATCTTGTAGCCTACTGAGACCTTAATTAAGTCGTTCAAACATCCGCCTTCATTACTTTCCCTTTCCTACTTTCGCTGCACTCCCCTCTTCACTCCTACATTCTCTCCACTCACTTAATACTTCGCTACTCCTCTCCTTCCCAAATTCTTCCTCCTCTACTTCCCCCTCTCTTGACTTCCCAGTTATCACTTCCCTTCCATTCTTCCCATCTACGGCCATTACATTTCCTCTCCTTTCTCCATTCTCCCAATTACCCTTTTCTCATTTTCCATCACTACACCTGTTATCCCTCCCTTCATTACCCCTCGCTTTTTATAGTTCCCCTCCCTTATTCCCTTTTTTTCACATAATTCCCCTCCTCTAATTCCACAAAGCTTCCCCAACTCTCCCTTCCCTCATTACCCAGAAAAGGTGTATCCAATGACGGGACTAGGTGACCTTGAAGGATTTTGATGTTCTAAAAATGAATTCGTTGTCAAGTTTGCTTATTAGATTAAAAAGTAATCACCGATGTTTAAGAAAGATATGTTCACCGAGTTAACCCAAGCAAAAAAAAAATTATTGCTCGTATAAATGTAAGTAAGGAGGTAACCTTAGGAAGTATTATAATGTCAAATTATATCAAATCTCCAGTATGTTTAAACCCCTTATCATGACACAATAAATAGAAACAATTGTCTGAAAGCTATCGTTGACTCTAGTCGCCACTTTATCTATATCATATTCCCAGACGTTAATAATAGAAAGGATATAACAATACATTCATTTTTCAATAACTATAACACAGGCACACAAAAAAAGTGTTTTGGAGCCAAAAAGGCCACCTATAAGTAGCATTGATTGTCGATAGCCTTTATAATCAAAAAGATTTTCTCAAGTTTTTGTCAGAAACAAAATTTGTTTGCAAAAGTTATTAACAATAGAAATTTAATGCTATAACATGATCAACATGTTTCTCGTGAACGGCTCAATGGGTTTTGACGATCCCTCATAAATATAAAAACATTGCATTTTTTAAACAAATTACAAAATGTTTATATCAATTGTTGATTTCTAACATACGGGCTATTAAAAAATTCGTTTTGTTGCGGAAAAAAACAAACGATTTTGACCATGTTAGACCAATACTACAGTGCTACATAGGTCGATTTTTTGGTTCCGCACAATTTTTGTTTGTTTGTCTCTTGTTGATTGTCGGTGCAATTCTCAACTGATTTTAATGAAACTTGGCAGCTAAGCGAGTGACCATCAAAACTCAGTTTATGCATAATTCTATAGTAATATCTTAGAAGCTATTAAATTAAAACAAAAAAACAAAGTCATAAAAAACGACCAACTTTCGACCTGTACACACCTTTACATCCTAATCTATTGGACCGATTGGTATCAATGATCAGGAAAAAGAAGTAATTAAACATATGGTAACGTTTTCGACAGTTAACTGGCTCTAAAAAACCATTTTCTGATTTTGCTAATTAATTTAAAATAAATTAAATAATTTCTGTTTCTGATTGATTTAATCATACTACCATATATTATATTGTATCATATATGTACGAAATTATTGAGGCATGCAAGAATAAGCTAGAAATACTTATTATAATTACCTAATCTGGTTCTTATTTATACTCGGTGATTTTTTTTTTAATTTTTCTACTCCCCCCCCCCCCATTTTTTTGAATGCCAAACAAATTTTTTAATTTGAACGAAATCGGTCAATATTTAGAGGTCGCGCAAATACCATGAAGTTTCCCATCGATTTAACATGGGAAAGAATAATATTTTCCTAAATCTAATATTTAAATGCGATATGTTGAAAATATTTCCGTACTTTAGTATATTGTTCACAATTTTTCGAGAAAGAATCAATCATAAACTCTGAGAATAAACGACTTGAAGCCACTCTTATGAGCCCCCACAGAATACCACATAAGTGAGAAATTGTAATTTTACGTAATATTGCGGTTTATTAAATTTTTTTTGAAAGTTTTTTTTCATAAGTAATTAATCGGTAATTTGAAAATACAAGTCATCTTTTAACTAATTTGAAAATTTTTAAACAATGTTAATTTATTCGTACATTTGCTTTTTCAAGTAAGTCACGAAATAAACCTATTTTATAGAGGTTGTGAGTTCTTTAATCAATTCAAACAATACAATAATTTCCCCAAATAATTTCACAGTTATTTAAAGAATCGTCAAATTATTTAAACCAGTTATTTTAGTGTCAATATTCTAGTTTAATATTTATATATTTAGAAAAAAAAATCTTGAAAAAATAAAAATTGTTCATACAATGAAAAATTAGTTGAAAGATGGGGTATACATTAATTTTATAATAATGGTTATGTATGACAAAAAACTATCTAAAAGCATTAATAAATCCCAATATTACGTATAATTCAAATTCGGAAATCACGGGATTTTCTTTGGGGACCCATAAGAATGGCTTGAAGTCAATCACTCTAAAAATTTACGACTGATTTTTATTCACTGACGAATTTTGAATAATATGCCGAATTTTTGTTCCATAAAACACAATTTAAGATCAGGTAAAATTTTGAAGAAAAGGACTATATTCTGAATGGAATTAAAAGGAATTGGACTTGTATTATTCCTATCAGAAGCTCTCAAAATTGAAAACTTTTTGACTAGAATTTCAAACATTGGTCAATTTCATAAGAAATAAGTTAAAATGGTGTAATTTATAATTCCAAGCCTTCGATTTTGAACAATTTTATTTTTAATTGAAAAATATAGAGATTGACTGATATCAGATTAAAATTTCGAAAATATGACAATTTCTAAATTTTAAAAATCGTAATATTTATTTGATATCAGAATTTTTAAATTCACTATCTGTTTCTCAAATCTTCTCATTTTCAAGTTTTTAGTTTGAGAAATTATTATCTTCATTTCCATTGTTTAGAACTTATTCTGGAGGCACTTGATTCAAAATTGTTGAATTAACATCCTTTAAACTAAAAATTATGATACGGTTTCAAAGGATTTAAAAAATCAAACCATTTTTTACGTTGAAAATTGTAACCAAAAAATTCAGGATTTTCAAATCTGAATTTATTAAATTCATAACTGATTAAAACTGCAAAAAATCAATTAGTAATATATGAAGAAAAGTTTCTTAATTTTTAAAGATTGGACAGTGAAATTATCTTGAACTTGTGAAAATTAATTATTTAAATTTGAAGGCTGATAAATATTTTATTAATAAGTATCATATCATGTAGTATCAAGTGTGATTCAAATTTATTTTCACCGTTAAATCAAACAATTGCAAACATTGTTCGAAAATTAAGGGATTCTTGAATTAGGATCTGAAAACTAACTCGATGAAAGTAATTAATATTCAAATTGTGCATCACGCTCTTTGAAATGCGATCATTCTAATCTAAAGGATAACATTCATCAAATGAAAACGATGAAGTATTTCCACGCAAGGGGAACAAATTCATGTTTTTTAAAGTGGAAAGGCAATTTGATAAGATATGAATCGTAAAAAAGCAAGAAGTGAACGGAAACATTGGATCTTCGATTTTTACGGAAAATAATTCAAAATCGCGATTAATCATTTTTGCGGCTAGGAGAATTTATTTTTCACAAAACCGGTTTTTTCTCGTGTAACAAGAAAGATACGAGAAATATTTTTCTCAGATTGTCGGTAATTCGTGATGTTGTAAAACACAATTTGCTCAAGATCCTATCCTTATTTCAAAGTTTTCTCTTAAACTAACAGTGTATAATGCTTACATTTACGCATTGCGAAATAAATGCGATAAAATTTTATAAGAACACGTTTGTAAATATCTGATAAACTAGCTCCCAACATTTCAAAAATAAAGGTTGTATTAGAAAAACGGTTTAGGGCTGAGCCCGGACTTTTGAAATTTGCATTGGTCCGTGTTAAGATTTCGTATAATCATAAAACACATCTAGATACCTTAAAGTAAAAATATGATTGCGGCAATGAAAAAAAACGTCCACTTCCTCCACTCTTTACTTTTTATTAATATTTCATTATTCCAGTGTTCCGCCAAAGGTTACAAATTTCAAGGTGTGCTACATCAATTTATTTCAAAATCGCATACAAAATTATTGTCGCGAATGATGAATACATTTATCTGCGTATAAAACAAATAAAGCTGCGTGAGAATCATTATATAGCAAAAGTATGTTACTTTTGAGAGTAGGTCATTTAAATTTATTGGAATGTGCAGGAAACTTTTTTTTTGTAACTTTAACCACGACGTTCAACACATATGGAATAAAATTTCTTGAGATATGGAAAGGAATAAATGTGAGAGATGAGAAAAACTGATTTTGAGCAAGTTATACCCAACAACATGACTTTATTATTAGAATATTTTTCATTCATGCATGAATTAGTGTGCTCTTCTCTCTAACCTTCCTACCAGAAGCGATCACGTTTTTGGAAATCCTGAGGTTTTTTTGTTACTCAAGATTGAAAAATAAGAAAAATGAAGAATCTTCGTTTTTTAGACGATTATGCTGGAAGCTCTTTTATTGGTCCGATTTCTCGCGGGGAAGGATCAGATGGAACTGTCCTAACATGTAGATGCTAATTCAAAAATAAAATTTTGTATGCTGTACTGATGATTTTTTGTTACCAAAGTTTGAATAACAAGAAAAATTAGCAAATTTCATTTTTTAGGCGACCATTCTGGAAGCTTATTTATTAGTACGATTTCTTTCGGGGATGGCTCAAATCGAAGATCTTGGTATGCAGATGGACATACCAAATTAGAATGTGCTATATTGTACTAATGCTTTTCTATTATCAAAGATTTAAAAATGAAAAAAAATTAGAAAATTTCATTTGTTAGACCACTGTGCTGGAACCTTTTCTTTTAGATCGATTGTCTTCAAAGATAGCTCAAATTGAAACTTTTGGCATGTCGCTATAGGATAAAAAATAATATTTACCATGTTAAAGTGTTGTTTTTTGTTACCAGTGGTTAAATAACATAAAAAATGTGGAATTTTCACTCTGTAGACAACTATGCTGGAAGCTTTTTTCCTAATCCGGTTTCTTTCGGGGATGGCTCAAGTTAATATTCTTGGCATGTAGATGTGCAGACAAAAAATTTTTAATTTGCATGGTGTTGGTTTTTGTTATCCGGTGTTAGAAAATACAAACAATGGGAAAATTTATTATTCCACACCACTATGCTGGAAACTTCACTTTTAGTCGAATGTTTTGCAGGGTGGTTCAAATTAAACATCTGCAAACATAGATGTCAATCACCAAATACAATTTGCTATATCATAATATTTTTTATGTAAGTGTATAAAAATGCAAGTATTTTCCAAACGATTTTATGTATTAATCGTTTTGATTTTAAGGACATTGACAGCAAAAGGTGGCTAACAATTTGATTCAGAAACGAAACTCGAAAGATAAACCTACTCTATAGATAAAAATCAAAAACATTTTTTAATCGAAAAGGTGGACTTCTTGAAATTGAAATAGTTAAAAAATCCCTTTATCTATGGAAAAAGCAAAAAAAAGTTACAAGTACTGGACGTTAGTGTAACTGTAGTTTGAAGAATCAAAATTTTTGAAATCGATAACAATATGGTTTAAACACAAAAATAAGTACATAGTATGTGGAAAACTTGCTATAAAGAGGAGCTTATTCTTGAATTTATAAAGTGATATTGAAAAACCATGACTCAACAAAACCTGTACATAATAAGTTTTACTTGCTACAAAAAGTATCTGATTACCGAAATAAATGTGCTCATCTTCATTAGTATTGTCTCATCAATGATCGTCGCGTTTTTTTTCTTATCGGAAATGGGTTGTTGTGAAAAGGGTAGGAGGGGAAGGGGGTTGAATTTAAGGAGTTTTGCCCGATTTATTTGAAAAATGATTAGCGCTACTGTGCAAGAAATTTTATTTGTCAGATGGTCGGTAATTTGTGAAGTAACAATGCCTTGATATACATTGCAAAATAAACGTGATGAAATCTGATAACAAATCCTTTTCAAATATGTGATAAACTAGCCTTCAATATTCTCATTCTAAAAGCCAAATAAGAAAACTAGAAATGACTCAATTACTATGAATAATATTACGAAAATATGTCACATACGTAAAATTTTGGATAATAATTAAACACATATATTTCTTTATAGTATTTGTTCTATTATCTGTTTCTTTTTTCAATGGCCTTTAATGTTTTAAATGTTCTGACAACGATCAAAAATTTTAAGTTATGCTCACACATATTAAAATGTTAAATAATAACCTGTACTGTTTAACGATTAAATAGTTTTATTTGGAAGTCAGCATGTGATATATTGCAGTTATGCACGAATGAATCTGATTTTTTCTACAATCTTTATACCAGAATCAGTGACCTATTCGGAAATCGAAAGAGGTTTTTCTCTGTTACTAGATATTAAAAAATAATAAGAATTCATTTTTCAGATAACTATGCTGGAATATCTTCTATTAGCCCTATTTTTTCACCAAAGATTGAAAAATGAGGCATTTATTATACCACTATGCTCCAATTTTTTTATATCAATTGTCTGCGAACATGGCTCAAGTAGCACTTGGAATTTTGATGTAGATTGAAAAATAAAATTTGCTATGATAAGTGTTTTTTTTGTTATCAGTGCTCAAACAATATTTTTGAAAATTTGAAAATTTCGCTTTGGACCACCAAACGGAAATCTTTACTTTTAGTAGAATATTTTTCAGGACGGTTCAAATTGAACTGCTGGAAATATTAATGTGTATTACCAAATAAAATTTAGTTTTTAGCTCACTCTGTTGGAAGTTTTTCTTTTAGATTAGATATCTTCTGGAATGATTCAAGTTTAGGGTTTTGCGATGTAGATTTTTCTTAAAAATATAAAATTTTCTATGACAAAGAGACGTTTTAGCGTTGTCAGAGTTCGAAAAATAAGAAAAAAAAAATTGTTTTTCAAATCACTATATGTTGGAAGATTTTCTACTGGTTTGATTTTTTCAGGGATGGCTTAAATTAAAGGTATAGACATGTCGACGTGCATTGAAAAAGAAAAATGTGCTATGTCATACGAATGCTTTTTTTATGAGTGTGTAAAAAATTAGAAATATGAGGACATTTTTTGGCGAAGAATAGCCAGACGTAAATCCGCATACGGCTACTTGCGACCTCTACCGCCTGTACTGCGCTTTTCGGCGACGAATTCCACCTCAGGTTGAAAAAAAAATTCTACTATTTTCTTCATTCTAAATGAAATTAATTTCATATCTAAGTTTCAGATCGTTTTGAACTCACGATTGCTGCGTTTTGAACGATTTTATCGCTTCAAAAATAATAAGAATTATCTTTTCAAAAAAAAAAAATCTGTCCGCTTCGCGGGCACATTCTCATAGCTTCGCTCGCAAGTTTCAGCGCGCCTAGGGCGCGCACCTGTTGGATCTCGCGCTTCGCGCTCGATTGGGTATTCATCTCGCGCTTCGCGCTCGTTTATATGTTTATCTCGCGCTTCGCGCTCGATATTGTATTCACCTCGCGCTGCGCGCTCGGACACATTTGTCGTCTAGGTTTTCACACTTCGTGTCCTCGCTAGTGCACGCTTCGCGGGCTAATACTCTCTTAAAGCTTCATCGTTATGACCTGCTTTTGGTTTAATTATGTCAGTTTTACATAAAAAGAAGAACTAATTTACTTAAGGTTCTATCGACCTTAAGGAACACATTCTCATCACGACACTCGCGCTTCGCGCTCGATATTTCGTTTGATCATCATGTGAACCTCGCGCTTCACGCTCGTTTCTGTTCATCGTATAATAGAAACCCAAAAGTTCGCAACGACCATATGTTATGTTCAATCTTCTTCAGATAAAAATGACTAAAGTTGTATTTGATTTAAAATGAAGAAGGTAATTCCTTTACTTTAGCGTATATTTCCGTATCTTTATAATAAATCCTACAATCAGAAAGATTTTTTT
>CAKNYM010053038.1:430131-466617 GCA_932195095.1 Andricus curvator
AACATTGCATCGTTTTTTATCACATAAACTTCTCTCACTCGCGAACACTATCCCTTCATCTGTTATCCCTCCCCTCATTGCCCCTTGCTTTTTATAGCCCCCCTCCCTTATATTCTCTTCGTCCTCATAATCTCCCTACTCTAATTCCACATCACTTCCCCTGTTCTCCCTCCCCTCATTACCCATGAAAGTTGTATCCAAAGACTAGACTAGGTGACCTTGAAGAATTGTGATATTCAAAAAATGAATTCGTTGTCAAGTTTGCTCATTAGATTAAAAAGTAATCATCGATGTATAAGACAGAAATGTTCACGGAGTTAAACCAAGCAAAAAAAAAAAATTTTTGCTTGTATAAATGCAAGTTAGGAACTAACTTTAGGAAGTTTTATAACGTCAAATTATATCAAATCCTCAGTATATTTAAACTCGTTATCATGACACAATAAAAAATAAAAAATTGTATGGAAGCTGTCGTTGACTCTTGTCGCCACTTTATCTATATCATATTCCCACACGTTGATAACAGAAAGGATATAACAATACATTCATTCTTCAATAACTATAACCCAGGCACACAAAAAAGTATGTGGAGCCAAAAAGCCACCTCTAGAGTATTGTAGAATTGATCCAGCATAGTCAAAATCTGCATTGACTGGAATTTTCTGCTTACCAGTTTTTTTTTTTTCAAATTGAGTTTGAGTTTTTAGTTTAGATAAAATTATTTCGAGTAGACCTTTGTAATCAAAAAGATTTTCTCAAGTTTTTTTCAGAAACAAAATTTGTTTGCAAAATTCATTAAAAATAGAAATTTAATGCTACAAAATGATCAACATGTTTCTCGTGAACGGCTAAATGAGTTTTAACGATTCCTTATAAATATAAAAACATTGAATTTAAAAAAAAAATTACAAATTCTTTATATCAATTGTTGATTTCTAAAAAAAGGGCTATTAAAAAATTCACTTTCAACCTCTACACACCTTCACATCCTAATCTATTGGACCGATTGGTGTCAAATTTTAACATCTTGAATTTTGCAAATCTGAACACAAATTCAGATACAGCAACATCAAAAACCTTTCGACACCAAAACCTCTATCAATCAAACAACACAATTTTATCAGCTTTCTTTGGCTTCTTTAATAGTTTTTCACTGTTCAACAGGAATGGTTAATGTACCATATATCTCAGTAAAAAATCGGTTCAGGATGATCCAAAATGGAAATAAAAGGTCAAAAGAAGTACTGAAGGATGGCCTAAGCAGTTTAAAAAATAATCGCTGCTTGCGTTATGTTGTTTCAAATATGGCTCAAAATGGCAATTTTTGACTTTTAAGTCAGGATATATGCAAATCCTGACCTATAGGTAGAATCTGGACAATGGATTCACGTTTCGGACCTAAAAATCTATTGAAGTCACCTAGTTAAGTCTTTGGGTACAAAAAAAGTTAATTTTGGTCGGTCTGTGTGATTTATGGGACATTTTTCTTTAAGCCCTCCACCATACTCCACTCGCTGCTCACACATTAATTTTTTGAAGTTTGGTTTCGTGAGAAGCATAACTTCTTATTCATTGGGACGAAAAGATTGTTCAATTACTCAAATATATTCTACAAGTGAAAAGCTTTAGAATTGTATTTAATTATATATTCACCAATAGAATTAAGGATGACTGCCAAAACAAAGATCCAGGAGGAAGATCCAATAAGGATATTCATGTTTTTCTAATCAAGGTATGCAGTTGATTTCTAGAAAAATACTTGAACAGTACAACTATCTGAATGTGGCCGATTGTACAAGATGTTCCGATATATATACTACTCGCTACAGATAAACTATTTCCATGCAAGGGGAACAGATTCATCTTTTTTCAAGTGGAAAGGCAATTTGATAAGATATGAATCGTAAAAAAGCAAGAAGTGAGCGAAAATATTGGAGCTTCAATTTTTACGGAAAATAATTCAAAATCGGGATTAATCATTTTTGCGGCTGGGAAAATTTATTTTTCACAAAACCGATTTTTTCTCGTGTATAGATAAAGATACGAGAAATATTCTCTGTTAGATTGTCGGTAATTCGTGCTGTTGTAACACACAATTTGCTCAAGATAATATTATTATTTCAAGGTTTTCTCCTAAACTAACAGCGCGTAAGGCTTACATTTATTCATTGCGAAATAAATGTGATAAAATTTGATGAAAACACGTTTGTAAATATCTGATGAACGGGCTTTCAACATTTTGATATTGAAATTCGTATTAAAGAAAGGGTTTAGGGCTGAGCCCGGACTTTTCAAATTGCAATGGGTGCGTGTTAGGATTTCGTATAATCATAAAACACATCTAGGTACCTTCAAGTAAAAATATGATTGCTGCCATACAAAAAAAAACTTTCTCTTCCTCTATTCTTTACTATCCTTTCTACCAGAAGCGATCACCTTTTTGAAAATCTAGAGGTTTCTTTGTTATTCAAGATTGAAAAATAATCAAAATGAAGAACCTTCGTTTTTAGGCGATTATGCTGGACGCTATTTTATTGGTCCGATTTCTTGCGGGAAAGCATCAGATGGAACTGTCCTAATATGTAGTTCATTCAACAATTAAATTTTTTATGCTTTACTCATGCTTTTTTTATCAAAGTTTGAATAACAAGAAAAATGAAGAAATTTCATTTTTGAGGCGACTATTCTGGAAGCTTATTTATTAGTACAATTTATTTCGGGGATGGCTCAAATGGAACGTCTTGATATGCAAATGGGCATACCAAAATAGAAGGTGCTATATAATACTGATGCTCTTCCATCATCAAAGATTTGAAAATGGAAAAAAATAGAAAATTTCATTTGTTAGACCACTAGGCTGGAATCTTTCCTTTTAGATCAATTGCCTTCGAAGATAGCTCAAATTGAAACTTTTAGCATGTCGATGTAGAATAAAAAATAATATTTACCATGTGAAAGTGTTGTTTTTTGTTACCAGTGGTTAAATAACATCAAAAATGTGGAATTTTCGCTCTTTAGACAACTATGCTGGAAGCTTTTTTACTAATCCGGTTTCTTTCGGGGATGGCTAAGGTTGATGTTCTTGGCATGTAGATGTGCAGACAAAAAATTTCTAATTTGCATGGTGTTGGTTTTTGTTATCCGGCGTTAGAAAATACAAACAATAAGAAAATTTCTTATTCTACACCACTATGCTGGAAACTTCACTTTCAGTCGAATTTTTTTCTGGGTGGTTCAAATTAAACATCTGCAAACATAGATGTCAATCACCAAATACAATTTGCTATATCATAATATTTTTTATGTAAGTGTATAAAAATGCAAGTATTTTCTAAACGATTTTATTTATGAATCGTTTTTTTTTTCAAGGACATCGACAGCAAAAGGTGGCTAGCAATTTGATCCAGAAACTAAACCCGAAAGATAAACCTACTCTATAGATGAAAATCAAAAACATCTTTTAATCAAAAAGGTTTTTCTATGAAATTTTTAAAATTTTTCACTTTTTTTATATCTTATTATCAATATAAGGTGCTGAGGCGATCAACAGATTTTGCAAAACTAGATAAAAACAATGGTTTAAACACAAAAATGAGCACATAGTATGTGGAAAAGTTCCTATAAAGAGGAGCTTATTCTTGAATTTTAAATTTTTAAAGTGATATTGAAAATCCGTGACTCAAAAAAACCTGTACATAATAAGTTTTACTTGCTACAAAAAGTGTCTGATTACTGAAATAAATGTGCTCATCTTCATTAGTATTGTCTCATTAATGATCGTCGCGTTTTTCTTAATCGAAAATGGGTTTTTGTGAATAGGGAAGGAGGGGAAGGGCGGTTAGGTTTGAGGAGTTTTGCCCGATTTTTTTGAAAAATGATTAGCGCTACTGTGCAAGAAATTTGTTTTGTCAAATGGTCGGTAATTTGTGAAGTAACAATGCCTTCATCTACATTGCAAAATAAACGTGATGAAATCTGATTACAAATCCTTTTCAAATATCTGATAAACTAGCCTTCAATATTCTCATTCTAAAAGCCAAATAAGAAAACTAGAAATGACTCAATTACTATGAATAATATTACGAAAATATGTCGAATCCGTAAAATTTTGGACATGTGTTATTTTTCAGTTATGCACAAATGAATGTACTTTTGTCTCCAATATTTTTACCAGAATCGATGGCCTATTCGGAAATTAAAAGAGGTTTTTCTCTGTTACTAAATATTGAAAAATAATAAAAATCATTTTTTCAGACAACTATGCTGGAATATCTTTTATTAGTCCAATTTTTTCACCAAAGATTGTTTATTATACCACTATGCTCGAATTTTTTTTATATCAATTGTCTGCGAACATGGCTCAAGTAGCCTTTGGCATTTCGATGTAGATTGAAAAATAAAATTTGCTTTTATAAGTGTTGTTTTTTGTTATTAGTGGTTAAACAATATTTTCAAAAATTTGGAAATTTCGTTTTGGACCACCAAACGGAAACCTTTACTTTTAGTACGATATTTTTTAGGACGGTTTAAATGGAACTTCCGGAAATATTAATGTGTATTACCAAATAAAATTTCTATCCAATCTTTTTTTTAGATCAGTGGATAAAAAATCAAAAAAAGCGGAAAATTTAGTTTTTAGCTCACTCTGTTCGAAGTTTTTCTTTTAGACCAGATATCTTCTGGGGTGATTCAAGTTTAAGGTTTTGCAATGTAGATTGCTATGTCATAGGAATGATTTTTTTATCAGTGTGTAAAAAATTAGAAAAATGAGGAAATTTTGTTTTTTGATCTGATTATCTTCGCGGTTGGCTTAACTTGACTGGATACAAAAATTTAATTACTATTTTAAAGTGTGGCTTTTTATAAGTTATTAAAATATAAGAAAAATATAGAAAATTTAGATTTTTAGACCACTAGGCTAGACACTTTTGTTCAGTCCGATTTTTTACAAAACTGGCTTCAATTGAAAGTTTTGTTACAGTAATGAATTGATATTCCTCTCTTGGCCGCATCGATTTTCTTTTGGGACAGCTCAAATTAAAGCTTCTTGCGTGTTTTTATAGGAATTGTAAAATAAAATATGCGTTTTTCTGTTCTTTTTTCTGTTTTCAGGAACAACAAAAAAGGACGTCCTATCTTATTGTACTATTGTGCTCGAAGCTTTTGTTATTAACCGATATTTTTAAAGGTTAGATAACTCTTTGGCACCAAGTGAATTTGCAGCAAATTATAATTCCCTGCAGCGTGACTATGAATACCATTATGTTAAGTTTAAGTTTAAAGAAGAAAACTGGCTTATTCTAATGAACATTCAATAGATTGCAATTCTGCATTTTCCGTTCCAACCCTTCCAAATTATAAAAATGAGAATTTTAAAATGTTGAAAGTTAAAAAATAAAGATGAATCTTGACAATGGCTGGATGAATGGAACTTTCATTAGTCAAAAGCTTTGAACCAAAACATTAAAAAAAAATTAAATAGTTGGGTATTATTCGATTAATAAATTGAGGAGCTATTTAGAAAAACGTGATAAATCTACTCAAGTTCACTTAATTTCATTTCTTAATATTTAAGCCGTATATTATTGTAGCTTGTTTACAAGTTATTCATGTTCTGAAGATATGAATTCACAATTTTTTGTTGGCATATCAAATGAAGAGATGATTTCAATCATAGATACCATACCTTGAGATTTAAAAATAAAACTTTTGAAATTGGTAAAATTATGAATTATAGGAGAAATATGAAAATGCATTTATGTATGTAAGAGTAATTAATTTATTATTTAATAATTTAGTTAAATAGCATAAATTTATTAAAAAAATATATTTCTATCTATGTAAACATTTATTTATACAAATATATATTTTGTAAAACTTCCTTATCAACCACACTTGGAGTTCTTTTTTCATTTTTGGCAATTTAAATCTTTGAATTTTGAAAAGAGTTGGCCCTGGACATCCCAAAATACAATTTTTTATGCCTAAAAACGTAATCCTGCAAATACTATATCTTGTTTGTACTCATCACGAAGGCTAAAATTGAAAAGCATCTTCTTTTTTAATTCTAAAGGCACTGTTCCATCATCTGGTGTTAATTCCACTCCAGACAAAAGGATTCTATTTCGTCCTGTTTCTCCCATTAAAATTTCCAAATATAAAAAAATTGTACATTCTTACACAATTAATCTTTTTCCATTCATTTAGTTATTATAAATATACAAATTCCTCTTTTCACACTCATGATTTTCAAATTTTCAATTTGGAAATTTAGAAAAGGGTTAAAGGAAAAATGAAGAATCGAAAGATGTTGGATGTCGATTAAAATAAGTCATTGTTCTGCTTTAAACATAAGATTAAACAGAATATTTCCGGTTAGAGGGAAAAAAGAAACGTGTATTTCTGTTAGGTGTTGATTATGTTATGTTGAGTCTGTTTCAGCATTAGACACAAAAAAGGGACACTAAGAGGAATATTTTATTTTACGATTCCTATATGAACGGGCGCCAACAAAAGCTTTCAGCAAATTAGATAAAAACCAAAAATAGAATTTTTTCATTTTTCTTACATTTTCATCGCTGATAATTGCAGCACAATACTACAATATGGCATTTGTTCTATTTATCAATGAAGATGCACTAGCAAGAAGCTTTAATTCCAGCTGGAGGCAACCATGAACTCCGCAAACACAGAAAGTGTCAGAATGAAAAATTTGTAATAAATCAAGTTCCGTGTGATTCGAACTTGTCAATGTGTTTACTATAAATGCTCACAGACTACGCGACTTATGTTCTATCTCTATTGAAGTTTTTCTTGCATTTTTTGCACAAATTTATTGATTATTCAAATTTATTTAGGACTTAAAACATTCGCACTAGACTAAAAATAATTTATGAAAATGTCTTTGAAAAGCTATGTCTGTACGCAGCAATGTAATCAAAATTCATTAAAGTAAATTATATTTAAATAAATTAATAACTTTACCAAGTTTTATTAAAATGTACCTACGACTTGCAGATCCTGATATTTCTGCTGTGTTCTCACCCAGAAGTTACTTTTGATTTTTTCATAATAGTACTTGGTCACAACCTTGTCAGTTAATTTCTTACAAATTCATTCTACCTTTGTGTATGAAAGCTGCAATAGATCGATTTCAATTGTATTATATTATTTTGATTTGCTGTTTATCTGCGTTCCTGTTTTCAGTTTCTATGGGTTCGTTTTAATTTGGAGATTTAAATAAGAAACTGGAAAAATCCTTATATAATTGCAGGTATAATAAGTTTAATTGTTCAGACTTAACAGTAGCATGACTCCTTCATATAAAATAATCAGATCATGAATTGCTTATATTAGTAATTTTTTATTTATTGCTACATAGTTTGGTTCTAACATAACATTACATAATATTCTATTCACAAATGTTTCGTAAAATTCACAATAAATCGTGGTCCCCCAAGAAAAACCTATACTGATTCTACACCCCAGCGGCTGCGCCCATCTTTCAAATATCTGCACTAGTATTCACCTACAATTTTTATTATTTGTATCACACAAGGAAAATCGCAGTAAAACCTGTGTATAGTACAGCGGAATTAAGTGGAAGTTCTGAGGTTTAGCGGCGATCGTGCTAATCACTAAACCACAGTGCCAGTTTATAATAATATGTTATACGTGGGTGAGTCTAAACATGTGTTTAAAGGTGTACCGAAAAATCAAAAATGCATGAAAAAAAAATTAATCACAAATGTTAGGGTTATAATCATTTGCAATATAATGACCAGCCCGACCCAAACACATTTGGTGGCGTACGAAAAATTTTTTCAAACCGCTGTCTTCACCTCCTCGTCTTTTCTGAAGTGCTTGCCCCCCAAAATGAACTTTAAATGCGAGAAATAAGTGGAAATCATTGAAAGCCATGTTTAAAGAGTACGGTGGGTGGTCGAAAATGTCCCATCCAAAATAATTCATCAAATCTTGGGTCATTCTTGTTGTTTGTGGTCTTGCATTGTCGTAAAACAACAGCACTCCTTTTGTGAGAAGTCCGGGATTCTTCCGACGAATTGCTGCTTTTAGTTGGCGTAGAACATTACAAGATCGATCAGTGATACAGCGACCCGGAATCCTTAAAAAAGGAATACTGCTGTTTTACAACAATGCAAGATGCATACAGCAAGAATGACCCGAGATTTGTTGAATGATTTTGGATGGAACATTTTCGACCACCCACCATACTCTCCAGACTTGGATATTTAACTTCTAGTGATTCCCACTTCCTTTCAGCACTCAAAGTTCATGTATTGGGCAAGCTCTCCAGAAATGATGAGGTGGTGAAGACAGCGCACAGTAAGGAGAATCAAGAATTCACTGTTCATAATCTACTACAGCCTACAATTCTTGACCGATTTTGAAGTTTTTTTTTTAATTTTTGAGGATTGAATCCAGCAGAACGACTTTAGGCTTGATTCCTTAATTTCAGTCCGTGAAATTTATTATTTAAACAAATGGAACGTGAAAATTGGACATTTAAGGAATATTATTTTTTTCTCCAAAGAGGACTTGTGTGAAGTCGCTATCTATAAGAATAATAGCAGGTATATATCAGGAACATAAATCTTTAGTTTAAAATTTAAGCCAATTGTTCTAAACAATTTATGTAAATAATCATTTTTATAAGGTGCTCAACCGCAAAAAGACTTCATCTTGATTAAAAATGCCTGAATATCTCATGCGTGTGGTATTTGAAATGGAAAATAACCATTAGTTAACAATTACCATTATTATTCTATCAAACGAATTTTATTTTTTCGAGGTATTGTTTTCCTTTTAAAAAAACTGTCAAATCAATTTTGAATTATAATGAATATTTGCAAAAAATTATAAATGTTAAATATTTGTACTTTTAGTTTGTCCCCACGCGGGACATAAGATTTTGGTAGCCAGTTTAAAGGGGGCAAAATGATCGAGTTTCGAGATCATTGAAAAACTCGGAAACGATGATTTGTGACAGGGATAGGTACATGAAAAAATAATTATTATTATTTATACATTCTTCTACTATTTCTGCACTTATTACAGAAAAACGTGGGCAAAGGACTTTGCTCACTGGTGGCAAAGTACTTTTCCCACGCTTTCCACATTTCTCAACAAATAAAAAAATGTAGGCTTTCTTATCGGGAAAAAAAAATTTATCCTGCTAAATCATATTGCAGCTATCTCAGGGGCTTCTATCAAAAAAGTGTCGCACCAACTCGTAATTGTTATTGTTATTCAGAATGTTTTAAATAAACAGTCATCTATAGAAATTTAACATCTGGATAAGCGGCTTTTTCGTAATGATTATTTTGATGCATCTTAATAGTGGCACTTAAATAAGTAACTTTGTAACTAACTTTGTCAATTTTATGAACAAAATATGCAACAAAATTTTTTTTTTACGATGAAAACAACTGGTTTTTACCACTCATATTTATGTGGAGATATTCTTGGAATACTGAATATAAATTAGGCGACTATCACGGTAAACAGCTTTAAATAATATTGATTGAAAATTACTGACAAAAACACTTATTTGAGTATCAGTATCAACTTGCATTAAAGTAATCATTAAAAAAAAAATAGCTCATTCAAACGTAAAATTGCTATAGATGATTGTCTATTCAAAATATAATTAATAACAATAACAAATTGATGCCACACTTTCTTGATGAAATATAACCACCAAGAATAGTTGCAACATGATTGAGTAGAAAAAACAATTTTTTCAAAGGAAAACTCTACATTTTTAAAGCTCATAATATTATTATTACCAATACCAATAATTAAAATTAATATTCTCCTGCAACGATTTATCATGATTTAGAATGAGTTTGAAAGTTGTTTTATGAGAAAAACAATACTCAAACGAAAAAAAAATTCGTTGATTAGAATATTTATAATGGTGGTAATTGTTAACTAATGGTCATTTTCCATTCTTAATACTGCTTCTACGAGATACTTGAGCAGTCTCAACTAAGATAAAGTGTTTGTTGCGGTTGAGCACGATGTGAAAATAATTGTTTATACAAATTATTCATAACAATCAGCTAAAATCTTAAATTAAATACTTATGTTTCGGAAGTGTATCTGCATTCATTCTGATAGATAGCTACTTCTCTGAAGTCTTTTTTCGTAGAAAAAGATAATATTCCTAAATTGTCTAATCTTGACATTCTATTTGTTAAAATAATAACTTTCACAGAGTGAATTAAAAAAATCGGGCCTGAAGTCGTTCTGCAAGATTTAATCCTGTGCATTTTAAGAAAAAACGTCCAAATCAGTCAAGAATTGTAGGCGGTAGTGGATTATTCCTTCTCTACCAAAAATGTTTGGATCGGACTGGTGAATATATTGGAAAATTATTATTACTCCAACTCTTGTGAATCATTTTGTTTTTAAATTTTTCCAGACATTTTCGATTTTTTGGAATACCACTTATCTCACTTTTGGATCGACCTTCGTTATTAGATTGCAGAAACGTCAGAAGTCGTCATAGATATTGTCCGTTGTCTTGCCGTTCTTTTTATCCTGTTCCATTTTGTTGCTGGAATCTGAAAAGAAGGCAATATTGTATTTCATAGAACTTTTCCCACCAGTTGCACACGATACTTTTTCCCATAAACACGTGGGATATAAGATTTTGGTGGCCAGTTGAGAGGAGACAAAATGATCGATTTTCCAGATCATTGAAAAACTCGGAAACAATGATTTGTGACAGGAATAGGTTCATGAAAAAATAATTATTTTCATTTAATCATTCTTCTACTATTTCTATACTCATTCCAGAAAAACGTGGGAAAGGACTTTGCTCACTGGTGGCAAAGTGCTTTTCCCACGCTTTTTAAATTTCTCAAAGATTTGCTCTTCTTTTCCCACTTTCGCGGACAATGATCGAGAAATCGATCATTCTGCCGTCTCCAAACTGGCCAACAAAGTCTCATTTTCCGCGTGGGTATTGGAAAAAAAATATTTATACATCTCATACAAAATACAGTGGGGCTAATTACTTTTGAAATCTAGAGTACTCTCTCTATAAAACCTTATGCAATCCCATGGAATACTTTGCAATTAAATGAAATCGTTTACAATCACTTCATGAAAAAATTTAATAGGAAATTCAGCATAGGCCTTTGATAATTTTCCTAAAAATAAATTTCTTCTCATTGTTTCACGTTTCTTGAAAAACCATTGTTGAATATCATTACAAGATATTTGCTATACAAATCAATAATGTTTAAGTATTGAAAGATGTGATGCTAAAAGTAAAGAACGTACAGACAAGTGATTTTTTTCATTCATATAACGCATGTAGGATCTCAAATTATTCAAGAGAATTTATACAGATTTTATACGGTTTCGTCAGATTTCATACACATTTCACGGGATTTCAAACGATCTCAAAGATTTAAAATATTTTTAAATATATCAGGCGATTTCAAAGAAAAGATCCCAACAAGATAATTAGAAGATTTAGAGGGTTTTCTAGACAACTTTCGAGAATAAGTGAAATGAAATGAAATCTTAACTGATTCCTACCAATTCCAAAGATTTAAAGGCATTACGAAGATTTCTATGGATTTGAACAGTTTTTCTAGAAAACGTTTGTCATGAATAAGTTCAATTTTATTTATATTTAAGAGATATCAAACGATTTCGACTTATTTTGATAGATTTTTAAGATATCCAAAGAAAATATATGAAAGAATCTTTAAGAATTTGAAGAATTTTCAAGAGATTACAAAATTTCGAGGGATTTAAAAAAATTGTATAGGATTTCTATAGATTTAAAGGCATTTCTAGGGAACTTTAGGATGGAAAATAATTTTATTTTAAAATATTTCTACGGATTTGAAAGATCTAAAAACATATCTAGGAATGAAAAAAATTTATAGAAACTTAAGAAATTTCGTAATATTTTGAAAATTTTCAGCAGATTTTAAAAGTTTTCAAATATTTTCAGGCATTGCCAGGAATCTTAAGGGATTTCAAGGAATTTAAAGAAATTACAATTTCATTTTAAGATTTCATCGAATTTTGTAGAATTTCCAAATATTTGAAAGGATTTCTAGAGAACTTTGAATAATTAATTAAATGAATTTTAAAGCGATTTCTAGCGATTCCAAACATTTGAAGGTATTTTGAAGAAGTTCAACGAATTTTTAGCGAACTTTAGGAATAAGTAAAATTTTATTTTTAGAGATTGCCACGTATTTTAAAAATTTCCAGAGATCTTGAGGATTTTAGAAAAATTTTAAAGGATTTAAAAGATTTTGGGTTGTTTTGAAAGAAAGCAAAGAAATTCAAGAGATTTCAAAATACTCAAAGGATGTTAAAAAATTTGGTAAGATTTCCAAAGATGTAAGGGATTTTATAGAATCTTCAATTATTGCACAGATTTCAGGGAACCACAAGAGGAATTCGAAACAGTTCAAAAGATTTTAAGGGATTCCTATATCTTTTAGCAGATTTTAAAGATTTTTTTTTTTAATTGATTTATTTATTCCTATGCCTATGCTAATTTTCCTATAATATTTTTTCGTAAAGGATATTCAGTTTGAAATAATCTCGATGAAATATATAAAAAATATAAAATCATTTAGCATTCAGCCGACTCCTGGCGTTCAGAAGAATTTGGTACGAAATCTTTGCCTGGCGTCTAAGTTGCAGGTTTATTTAGGCACTCATAAAAATATTCAACAAATTTGTTAAATGCCTAACGCGTTTAAGGCAATTAAAATAAACTAATCATCGTACACTTTATCATTTTGATGTTCATCTAATTAATGAAATAAACTTTTGAAAAATAATAGAAATCATAATTTTATGTCATATATTTAAAAAGGCTTTTAACTTGAGTTCCTGTTTTACTGCTTTCAAAGGCAAACTTTTTATTTTCATTTTGCAATACGGATACGAAAATATCAAACCCAGGTCTTCCTATTGCCGCACAGTGGGGCAAAAAAACGCCATTATACAAATTGATTTTTAGAAGAAAATTATTATCCGATTCTAATTTTTTTTTTCAATCGAAAGCTGATAAAATTTCGCATTGAACTGTCATGGCCGATTTTTAAATTTTTGTTTATTTGATAACAAAAATGAAAAAAATTTTGACTCATCAAGTATACCGGTTTAAAAAAAATGTTTTGATTCAATCGAAAATACCTGGAAAATTGAAAGCAACTATCCAAAAAAGATGTCCAATAGCAATGCAAATGTTAAAAAATTTATTGAATTTGTTATAGACAAATGAGTGAATAAAAATAGTTTCGTGAAAATTAGCGGCGATTTGTCACTTGATTTGCTCTAAATTTGAACAATTTATGGACAAAGAGAGTTCTTTAGTTGAATTAATTAAAGCTAATGAATAATTTGTTATTTTAAAAGCAATTTTTACGAATAAATATCCATATCAGGTATTTTTGATGGAATAAATAAAGTTTTTTTTTATGAAATCGATCAAATATTAGTTGAAAATAAAAACTAAGTATCATATTCGGTCACCAAATAAAAATTAATAATCTTTTAAACTACCTTAATTAACAAATGCACTATTAGGCTATTTCTGGAGATACAAATTTGATTCTTTCGATGGAATTAACTGTAAATAACTTCTAAATTTTTAACGACATTTTGATGACAGTAAACAATTTATTATTATGAGCAACAGTTGTTAAAACATATTTTCATAATTTTATGTATTTATAAATAAAATACCGCTTTTTCACGGAATTAACAGCCAGTTATTTAGCAATGATTTTTGCTATGAATTGATCAAATTTGATAATTGTTTAACTAAAATTAATTAAGAAATGCATTATTTGGCTATTTTTCAGCATTTAAACTTATTTTTTTTGTGTGTGTAAAGCTTCTAGAACCTATCTCATACTACTGAATCTAAATCCGTTTACCGAAAAAAAAGTCAAGTAGTAATTAAGTTTCTTTAACGAATCATCAATTTTTATCAACTTATGGCAAGGAATTCTTGCTAAGTAATTTTAATTATATTCCAAAACACAAACATTTTAGTTTACAAATGCATTAGCCGAGACAAATTTGTTTACTAATTGTTAATAAAAATAAAAATTGTGGATCGTTATCGAACTATCAAAAAAAGTTAAAAAATGTGTTATTAACAGTTGATCACGCAAAAAAAAAACAAGTTTAAATGCTGAAAAATAGCCAAATAATGCATTTGTTAATTAGGTTTAGTTAAAAAATTAGCCAATGTTATCGATTCATAGCAAAAATTGTTGCTGAATAACTGGCTGTTAGTTCCGTGAAAAACGCGTTATTTTATTTATAAATACATAAAATGATGCAAATTTGTTTAAACAATCGTTGTTTACAATAATAAATTGTTTAATGTCATCAAAATGTTCCTAAAAATTTAGGAGTTAGTTATTGACAGTTGATTGCATATAAAAAATCAAGCTTGTTCCTCGAAAAATAGCCAAATAGTGCATTTGTTAATTAAGGTCGTTTAAACAATTATTAACTTCCATTTGGTGAGCAAATATGATACTTAGGTTTTATTTACAAGTAATATATGATCGATTCCATAGAAAAACACTATATTTATTTCATCAAAAATACCTGATATGGATATTTGTTTAGAAAAATTGTTTTTAAAATAACAAATTATTCATAAACTTATATTAAACGAACCAAAAGACTATTTTTGTTCATGAATTGTTCAAATTAAGTGCGAATCAAATGACGAATCGCCGCCAATCCCCCCGAAACCATTTTCATTCACTTATTTGTTTATAACAAATTTAATAAATTTGTTAACATATGCATTGCTATTGGGCATCTTTTTTGTATAGTTTCTTCCAGTTTTCAAGGTGTTTCCGATTGAATCAAAGCATTTTTTGAAAACCGGTATACTTCAAAAGTGAAAATTTTTTTTTTCATTTTTGTTCAGTGACGTTTCTTTTGCCCCACTGTGCGGAAGTAGGAAGACCTGGGTTCGATTCCCAGCGGAGCAAAGGGGAAAATCTTTTTTCACAGATAAATTCAATTGAAATTTTGGAGAAAAAAAAATCCTGAATTTGAGGGTAATGTGATTAGTAATGTGATAAAATTGACGTAATGTGATAAGTGTCTGATAGTACAGATTTCCTATTTCAACGTAAAATTTAATTTAAATAAAAAAAAATAATAAAAGTAAAATTTATTAAATTCCAGGAAAATGATGTGTTCCGAGTTCAAATGAAGCATGTTAGATGATAAATTTAGCTATTTAATAAAAACTAAACAGTTTTACTGTAATTTAAAGTAGATCATTTCTTGAAAGTGATAATAATAATTCATTATTTATTATTAAATATTCATCCAGAATGAATTATTTTTGATTTAATGATTAGAATCCTGAATCTCAATGTTAGGAATTTATCTTTTTTGGTTAAAAATTCTACTATTTTGTTCAAAATTCAATTACCTTTTTGAAAATTCAACAATTTTCTCAAGAAGGCATACTTTTTTTTTAATTTAACTATTTTGTCGGAAATTCGTCTGTTTGGCTTGAAAATTCAACAATTTGATTGAGAATTTTTTTCTTTCTTGAATATAAAATTTTTGTTGGTTGAAAGTTCCTCTCTTTCTGCAGAAATTTCACCTTTTTGGGTTAAAAATGCAACTGTTTGAATAAAAATAAATCCTTTCTGGTTGAAACTTAACTTTTTCGCTGCAAATGCAAATTTGTTGCAAAAAATTTATATCTTTGGGTTGAGAATTCAGCAGTTTGGTGAAAATTTAACTATTTTCTAAAAATTTATGTATTTTGTTAAAATTGTACTGTTTTTTGAAGAAAATGAATTTTTTAGTCAGAAATTAAAATGTTTGGTTGAAAGGTCATGTTTTTTAGTTAAGGATTGAAGTATTTTCTTAAGAGTTCGCTTGTGCTCGTTAAATACAATTTTTTTTCATTTTAAATAAAAATATTTTTTGTTAAAAGTTCAACTATTACGTTTTGCGTTAAAAATTTCTCTTTTTAGGTTGAAAATTCCACTATTTGTTTGAAAGTTGAACTACTTTCAAACAGTTAATTGAAAATTTGTCAAAAACAAGCATAAAATCCATTGTTCAAACTATTTCCTAGAAAATTTATGTTATTTATAAAAATGTTGTCCTTTTTGGTGAAAAGTCAATCTTCTGTGTTGAAAATTTGTTTTCTTTTTGATAAAAATTAATTTTTCAAACTGAAAATTCAATTATTATCTTAAAAATTTAACTGATTGGTTGAAAATTAACTTTTTTTTCTTGAAATTCACATTTTCGGGTTGAAAGTTCAACCGTTTTGTATAGAATTCATCTTCCCGCTTGAAAATTCTACAATTTAGTTGAAAATGCATTTATATTATTGAAAATTCATCTTTTTTATTGAAAAATTCAACAATTTTGTACAAAATGAAACTGTTTTGTAGAAAAATTGGTTTTCTATGGAAAATTAACTTTTTTAAATGAACATTTAACTACTTTTTTTGGTTCATAATTTATCTTTTTTCGTGTATATATTCGACTATTCAATTAAAAATGGTGAAAAACTGGCATCACATCCATTGTTCGAACTATTTAGTTGAAAGTGTATGTCTTTTGTTGAAAATTCCTTTTTTTGCTAGAAACTTAACCATTTGACTGAAAATTTAACTGTTTTTGTAAAAAATTCATCTTTTTGACTTGAACGTTCAACTGATTGGTTGAAAATTAACTTTTTATTTTAAATTCATATTTTCGGGTTGAAAATTTAACTTTTTTTGTAGAAAATTCGTCTTTCTCGCTTATAAATTAGACTTTTTAAATATTCGACATAAAATAATTATTTATATAAAGATGTTGACAGGTGTCGACCAGTTTAGGAGATAATGTGGATGGTATAATGATAAGTATCGATCTTCTGGTCTTTTGTTATAAGCTCGTTTATTGAGCTCAATAAAATGTTTATAATGAAATATTTTTATTGAACGTTTCGATTGTTCTGATTACCAAGCATCTTTGGTAGTCTTTGGGAATAATAAAATTCCTGAATAATAAAATTCCCGAATTAGCAAGTTCCCAAAAGTTTCTAATATTACTGAGTTTTAAAATTCCCGTAAAATAAAATTCCCGACCCTGCAAAATTCCCGAATTGGAAAATTCCCTGATAATAAAAATTCAGAATAATCAAATTCCAGAATAATAAAATTTTCGAATAATAAAATTCCAGAAAGATAAAATTCGGAATTCCCAAATAATAAAATCTCCGGACAGTTTTTAATATTACCGAATTAAAAAATTTCCGAATAATAAAATTGCAGACAGCTTATAATATTACCGAATTTGCAAATTCCCGAATAGTAAAATTCCCGGCAGAAAATTGCCGAATTATAAAATATCCGAACTAGAAAATTCCCGAGGTTAAAAAATTTAAAAAACTTCTTTCATAAATATTATTTATTTGTTTAAAATACAATAATCAAATATTTTTAGCAAAAAAAAAAATATTTTTTATGTTTAAAGATTCTAAAATTATTGTTTAAATGTAAAATAAAAATAATTGAAAAAGTATATATCTGGATAACCATTTTCTTCAATTATAGTTATTTTTTATTCAAACAATAATTTTAAAAACTTTGAACATTAAAAAAAATTTCTGATAAAAATGTTTGATTATTGTGTTTTAATAAATAAATAATATTTAATAAAACCCATTTTTTTTAATTTTTCTAATTCAGTAATTCTATAATTTGGGAATTTCATAGTTCGGATATTTTATAATTTGGCAATTTTTTGTCAGGAATTTTATTATTCGGCAATTATCAAATTCGGTAATATTATAAATTGTCGGGAAGTTTATTATTAGGCGATTTTCCAATTCGGTAATATTATGAACTATTCGGGAATTTAATTATTTGGAAATTTTATAATTTGGGAAATTAATCGTTCGGGAATTTTCCTATTCGGAAATTTTATAGTGTCGGAAATGTTATTTTTTGGGATTTTTCATTCGTTCCATTGGAAAATCCCGAAATAATAAAATTGCCGAATTGGAAAATTCTCGAATAATAAAATTTCTGAACAGTAATAATATTGCCGAATTGCAAAATTCCCGATGGATGAAGTTTCCGACAGTTTATAATATTACCGAATTTGAAAATTCCGGAATAATAAAATTGCCGAATTATAAAATATCCGAACTAGACAATTCCCTAATTATAAAATTCCCGAATTTAAACAAATAACATTTTTGTGAATAAATATGATTTATTTATCAAAAATACAGTAATCAAATATTTGTAATGTTTAAAGTTTTTAAAATTGTTTGAATTAAAAATAAAAATAATTGGAAACAATTTTCTTCCAGAAATTATTTTTCGGGAATTTTCAGTCGTCCCAAATTTTTTTTTGATTATCGTTTTAAATTCAAACAATAATTTGAGATACTTTAAACATTAAAAGTAATTTTTGTCATACAAATATTTGACTATTGTATTTTTAATAAATAAATAATATTTATCCATAAAAATTAATTGCTTACATTTGGGAATTTTCTATTTCGGATATTTTATAATTCGGCAAATTTCTGTCAGAAATTTTATTTTTCGGGAATATTCAGATTCAGTATTATTATAAACTATTGGTCATTTTTTTATTAGAGACTTTTCCAATTCGTGAATTTTATTATTCGGGAAAATTTCAAATTCGGGAATCTTATTATTCGGAAATTTTATAATTTGGGAATTTTATTTTTCGGGAGTTTGCCAATTCGGGAATTTTACAGTGTCGGGAATTTTATTTTTCATAACATGAAATACCTAATTGCGCGGAGCCTAGAGCTCCACGCAGGGGCCGCGGCGAGTAGTGGGGGGAGTGGTGGGAGAAGAAAAGGAGCAGGGGCGTCAAGCTGCTGCCTCGCACGCATTCAAATACTCTTTTTCAATAATTTATATCTTGTGAAATAATGCAGATAAAACATTTCTGATTGCACCCTTAGAAAGATCAGTCACAGAACTTACAGAATCCATCATAATCCGGAAATCGATTTTTTGCCTATTAGGTCCCTTTTCTCGAATCGCGTCACATATGAAATTTCGTGTAAAACAATTAAAAAACTCACGATTGATAAATGCCTCAAAAGTTCTAGCAAGTTTTTCCATCAACGTAATTCAAGAAATTGGTCAGTTCCTTATCCGTCACGCATGGCAAAGCTGCTTTGATGACATTTGTTTTCGCCGTGGCGTATTTTTCATTTTTCACACAGTCATCCTTGACATATTTTCCGGTCCAATGTCCAGCAGTCTGTATTTTGGCCATAGCTTTTGCAGCTTCTTTAAATACTGCAACAGTTTGCGCGATGTCTTGGGTCCTTTTATTTTCGTCGTGAACTTTGTCACACGGTTTACTCAAATCCTTATCATTGATATTAAAAAATAGATTCAATATTTCGGTTGGGGTGTACTTGTCTGGAATATTCTTGTTATTCAAGCATTCTGAAAAACCTGGAAATTTTGAAAAATAACTATATATAATTGATAGAAACTTTTGATACTCATGCAAGATCACAATACTCTCACAGAATGAAAGCCGTTTTCAGAGCGTTTGTAAAATATGTTTTTTACTTGACTTTTTTATATTTTGTCACATATTAAGAAAATACCTATGAATATAATCTCTTTTTTATAATTGTTTCTAGTTGTTAAATGAATGTATGATTTTCAAACATTTAGCCTAATTTTAGATAAATAGCCAAAATGATTTATATTACAAATTGCAAAGAGGAAAGAACACGTTAACAATTTTTTGAAGACCGATCTGGAAAAAAAAATTTCAAAGGAGTTACGACCACTTGAATTTACAAAAAAATAATCAATTAATTTTCAACGAGAAAATATGAATTTTCAGAAATTAATTAATTTTTGACCCCATTGTTCAATTTTCAACTAATCAGGTAAACCTTCATTAAAAAAAATAAGTGTTCAACAGAATAGTTTAACTTTTTTCCATGCGGTTTATTTCTTAACGAAGTGGTCCATCTAAAATTTTTGAACAATATAGTTGAATCTTCAAGCAAAGAAGATTAATTTTTGCCAGTTCTACTGAATTAGATGAATTTTCAATTAAAAAGACATTAAAAAAAATAGTTCAATTTTAATCCAAAAAAGATTTCAGTTAAATTTTCAACTCTAAGATATGAGTTTTAAACAAGAAGTAAATTTTCTACGAAAATAGTAGAATTTTTCACCCAACAAGACGAATTTTCAACAAAACAGTTGAATTTTCAACCAAAAAGGTTTTTAACAAAATTGTTGGATTTTTGAACAAATGATAAATTTTATAACTAAAAAGATAATTTTCAAGAGAAAGCAACTGTAAAAAAATATATATAAATATAAATACGATAGTGGTAACGACATCACTTTTATAAGTAACTAATGAATTAGAAACTAGTTACATTTTTTTCAGTAACAGTGACTATAAAAACCGTTACTTTTTAAGTTACTTTTGAAATGTAGTTCACAAGTCTTTTTTATGACAATCAATTTTTCTTTCTTCTTAAATTTTTTTTCATTTTCACTATTCAAATTGTGATGGCAGATAGCCATAGAAATTTATAGCCCAATATAGAAAAATTTGATAAGGAATTTTTTTAACTGGAAATTTAACTATTCCAGTTATTTTACTTATTATTTTTAATGAAAATTCATCTTTTTTAGTAAGAAATTATATTATTCGGTTGAAAATTCAATTATTTTGTTCGAAAGTGAACGATTTTGAAAGAAAATCATTTCATTTGGTCAGAAATTCAACTGTTTTGTTAAAAATTAGTTTTATGGTAGAATTAAACTGTTTTTGATTTGAAATTAATTTTGTTGTTTGTTGAAATATATGAACCACTACATTTTTAGTTGAGGATTCATCTTTTTTCGTTAAAAATTAATTCTTTCAATTCAAAATTTAGCTATGAAATTTTTGGTTGAAATTTGATCTTTTGTAGTTAAAAATTCATCTCTTTGGTTTCAAATTAAACAATCTTTTTAAAAATTCGTCTTTTTTGGCTGAAATTTCGTCTATTATATTTTTCATTGGCAATTCATCTTTTTGGAGAGAAATATCATTATTTGGTTGAAAATCAACTTTGTTTGCAGTTTGGAACGTTAAAAACAATTTATTTTTTACCAAAATTGACAGAGTTTTGTTTTCGATATTCAAAATTTGTTGCGGTTGTACATTTTTTAATTTTTTTATAAAAATTGCAAAGATTTACAAAACATTGTAAAAATGAATTGCATTGAATAATCATCACATTGTATAAGAATGGATTGAATACCTTAGAGAAGTTTATTTGAATTTTGTTATTGAATTTTTGAATTTTTGTTCTGTTTTTTATTTTCAAGATTTTTGTCGTGTGTACATTTTTCTAATTCTCCACAGAAAATTTTAATTATTTATATAATCAGTCCTTGAAGGATGTTACTTGAATTTTATTTCTTTTTTTTCTCGTGCAAAAGATACTTTACTGTCTCACCAAATCAAAATTAATTTTGCATATTCAGGGACCTCAACGCAAATTTTCAACAGAATTATGTTTTCTATTTTGAAAATTTGTTACGGTTGTACATTTTCTAGTTTTCTATAGAAAGTAGCAATTATGTGAAAGAACGTGGATTCATAAAAAATATAGTGTTTAAAAGGATGTGAATAAATAAAGATATTTAAAAATGTGAATCAATAAAGATATTTAAAAAAAAACACACAATTCTGGTCATCAAGGGATTTTTTAGAACAATTATTATTTTTTATATAAACCTCTATAACAATAACATCGTCTTCTATAATTATCTAAACCAACTTTTTGGAGCGAGATCCCAAGTTATTTCTCATATCTTTTCTTCGACCGTTGATATAATTCAAAATTTTAAAGTTTAAAAACTTATCTATCTTCAGTCTTACGGTCCAATCAATAAAAAAACTTAAGAAACGATTACAGTTGTTGAAAAATCGTTTTATTTTCTACGTTTCGGCTCTTACTGCGGGCCTTCATCAGGAAATTTTCCATTTATAAAATAAATCGTGTATTATGATAAGTCAAACGAAACTAAAATACAAAAAAAGAAAAAAGCTACTGAGTAACATAAAATTTTTTTGGTTATTACCTGTCGTTAACAAAAAATTACGTAGTGTCAAAAAGATACATTATTAGTCAATCATGTTATGCATAAAAAGGTTCCATAAGGTGAAGATTTAACTCTCATGTCGAAATTTTTATAGTAATTGTAAAAATTATGAGCCTCAACAAAAAAATGTCTCTTTTGAGAGGCTTCAAACCAATTAGATTACATTTTTAATAGAAAAAAGGTTCCAGAAAATAATTAAGACGGTGACAAAACAGACATTGAACTAACATTGACATTTATGCTATAGTTGATACTAAATGGACGATAATGTAGAGGTCAAATTTTCATTGAACCACAGATAAGAAAAGCGCGCCATAGCTTTTGGATTCAAAATTGTGAAATAAATTTTATTTTAATATTGAGTTTAATGTATAATACATTGATACATCTGGTTAATATTCAATACTTCAGTTTTAGGATTGATTGAAATTTTAGTAAATTTCTTTATAAAAATAGATTCAATTCTTGTTTAAATTGTTAAGTGAATAACACGATTGAAAATATTCAGGATTTAGCTCATCATGCTAATTACATAAAGTATCGTTTATTGAGATATATTAAAGAAGATTCAATTCACTTTTTTTTTCAGTTCACAAGAACAGGGCTTATACAACTTAAAATATGCTAAAAGACACGAATGTATAAGAAAGTATAATTTATTAAAAAGCAGGGAGTTAAAAATTAATCAGAAGAATAAGGATTTTAAATTGAAAAAATGTTTTCAAAATGTATCCAATGTCGAAATCCCAGATAACATAGCTGAAACCTTGGCTCTAGGAGGTAATTTTGGTGTTCCTTTTAATGCTAATAAAATTCGCGTGAACAATATCGTTGCAAACATTGAAAATTATATTAAAAATCTTGAACAAGATGATCAAAAACTCAAAATTCAAAAAACTGTAACTGAACTTGTTTCAAATCATTGTTGAAACAATAAATTTAAAAATAACAACCAAACCTTTGAAACTATTAAAAGTTACCAAAAAGAACATAAACCATTATTATTTCTGAAAGCCGATAAAGGCAATATCACGGTCGCAACAAATAGATTTAATTATAACCAAACTGTTGAGAATATTTTCAAAAACAACAATTTATACCAAAATTTTTGGACTAGCTTAGTGCCCACAGTTGAAAACAAATGTAACGATATTGTTTCTAGATGGGAAAAAAAGAGATACAGTAACGAACAAACGGTCTATAGATTAAAAAAACATAGCAGTATTGTTGCCAAAGCTTATGCTTTACCTAAAGTGCACAAACCAGGTTTAAATTGGAGACTAATTTTGTCAACTGTTGGTTCTCCTAAGTATAATTTAGCTAAGTACTTATCAAACATTTTGAAACCGATTTCGGGAAATACTAATGCATTTGTAAAAAATAGTTGGGAATTTAAAGATAATTTAAAAAACGTTACAGTACCAAAAACACATTCTTTGGTTTCTCTTGAAGTTGTTTCTATGTTTGATAATATTCCGTTAGATTTGGCTTTGGATTGCATAGAAAAAAAATTAAATTTGCATCGTAACTTAACTAAAATATCAAAAAACGAGATTTTAATAGCAACTTGAACTGTTTTTAATAATACAGTGTTTTCATTTAACAATAAATTCTATAAACAAGTGTCTGGTTTTCCGATGAGGTCTGCATTGTCTCCCATTGTTTCAAATTTAGTGTTAGAAGATATAGAAAGGAGAGCATTAGAAAAATTAAATTTTACGCCATTTTTATATAAAAGTTATGTGGATGATATATTCTTGATTATACCAACCAATAAAATTGTGGATGTAGTAAAGATTTTTAACAGCATTGATGATTCGATCCAGTTCACTTACGAAATTCAGAAAGATAATTCTTTAAATTATTTAGATTTTTTGATTAAAATTATTAAAACGCCTAAAGGTGATTTGATAACCAACTGGTACAAAAAGTCGTCATGGTCTGGACGGTATTTAAATTATGATTCTCACCATCTGTTCAGTCAGAAAATTGGTTTAATTGAAGGTTTAGTAGATAGTGTTATAAAAGAAAGAATCCATGAAATTTATAATAGTACACAAAAAATAATAAGCATAAAAAATGGTTAAAAAAATATAAAAAAAAACAAATTTAAAGGTTACCTTACCTTATGTTCAAGGCCTTTCTGAAAGACTAAGATGTTCTTTGAAAAAATTTAACGCTAACGTTTATTTTAAAAATAACCACACTCTGGATCATTTACTTTTAAATAAAAAAAGATCATGGCAAGATTGAAAATTTATCTGGTGTCATATACTTAATTAAATGCACTGGTTGCAATAAAGTCTACATCGGAGAAACTGGCAGAAGATTAAAAACAAGAGTTGCAGAGCATAAAAGAGATTTCGAAATCGGTAATTTAAACACAGGTTTGTCTCAACATTCATGGAATTTTGACCATTTTTTAAATTTTAATTTTGATAACATTTGAATTTTAGCAAGAGAACAAAACACTTACAAACGATGAATTATTGAATATATTTTTATAGAAAAATTTACTAAAATTTCAATCAATCTTCAAACTGAAGTATTGAATATTAACCAAATGTATGAATGTATTATACATTAAACTCAATATTAAAATAAAATTTATTTCACAATTTTGAATCCAAGAGCTATAGCGCGCTTTTCTTATCTGTGGTTCAATGAAAATTTGACCTGTACATTATCGTCCATTTAGTATCAACTATAGCATAAATGTCAATGTTGGTTCAATGTCTGTTTGTCACCGTCCTAATTATTATTTGGAACCTTTCTTCTATTAAAAATGTAATCTAATTGGTTTAGAGCCTCTCAAAAGAGAAATTTTTTTGTGAGGCTCATAATTTTGACAATTAATATAAAAATTTCGACATGAGAGTTAAATCTTCACCTTATGGAACCTTTTTATGCATAACTTGATCGACTAAAAATGTGTCTTTTTGACACTACCTAAATTTTTTTTAAACGACAGGTAATAAGCAAAAAAATGTTATGTTACTAAGTAGGTTTTTTCTTTTTTTGTATTTTAGTTTTGTTTGATTTATCATAAAACACGATTTATTTTAGAAATTGAAACTTTCCTGATGAAGGCCCGCAGTGAGAGCCGAAACGTAGAAAATAAAACGATTTTTCCACAACTGCAATCGTTTCTTATGTTTTTTTATTGATTGGACCGTAAGACCGAAGAAAGATAAGTTTTTAAACTTTAAAATTTTGAACATCGTCTTCTTTCTTAGTCCACCAGAAAATTGAAAAAAAGGTTTAAAATTAACAAAATCACAGTGGTTTTTCTGAACAAATTGAAAGTCCATTTTCTCAAAAAACCCAGCTTCATATTTTTTGCCAATTGTTTTTACGAACTTGTATTTTATTAATGAAGATATTTTGTAAGTTAGATTCTTGCTCAATAACTTTTGTGACCAGGAGAATTCTTTTTTCTTACAATCGAATTTTCTACTTTTTCTTGGAAACAATGATAGATACGAAAAAATGTTAAATCAAAGGTTTGCACATTCCAAAAAGTTCTATAAAAATTTTTCTTGTTCTTTTGCGATATCCTTCATCATTTACGAGAACAATTCAAAAATTACATTTTTAGGAAAATGTGATGCCGATAAAGTGCCTGTCTTTCATTAGCAGGAACTTTACAAAAATATTTGGAAAAATAAAAAAGGTGGGGCTCTCCATAAAATATTTTCTTTCATGTTCTCAAAATGTGAAGAAAAAAATGAAAAAGGGTTTCTGGAAAACCCTCCTTTTTTATTTTTTCGCATATTTTTTACAATTTCTGCTAATAGAAGAAATGCATCTTATCAGCATCATGCGGGCTACACAATTTTTGAGGCCGGGAGAATGTTTTTTTTTTTCGTAAAAATGTAATTTTTGCATTTTTCTCGTAAACAATGAAGGATATTGCAAAAGAACAGGAAAAATTTTTCATACAACTGTTTGGGATGTGCAAACTTTCATCTTAACATTTTTTCGTATCTATCATATTTTCCAAGAAAAAGTAGAAAATTCGATTGTAAGAAAAAAGAATTCTCCTGACCACATAAGTTATTTAGCAAGCATCAAATTTACCAGATATGTTCATTATTAAAGTACAAGTTAAACAAAAATTAGAAAAACATTGAAAGGTGGCTTTTTTTAGAAAACCGGCGTTTAATTTTTTCAGAAGAACCGCTGTGATTTTGTTATTTTTGAAACTTTTTTCAATTATCCGGCGGATTACGAAAGAACATTTACGAAAGAAGACATTTTTTTTTGCAAATCGGAAAAATACGTATGGCCTGATTTGCTCTGAAATACAACATATTCCGTCCCCAAAGAGATTATTTTTGAAAGTCGAATACTGATTTTAAAAAACGCTAATGATCAATGAAAATGACGTAAAAAATCATATCGAAGCTGTATGAGAGATAATTATTTTCTCCTAGATCAATGGCAGATGGTAGTATTTTTTTTAGATTTTTAATTTTGTTCTACTTTTTACAGAGTAAGATAATAACTACCTTGTTTCTGTTAATCACGAAATTTCGGTAAAAATAGCCAATTCGAAGATTTAGGCTATTTTTCACGGATTTTCAACAAAAATAGCCAATTCTACAATTTGGGCTATTTATCACGTATTTTTTGTAAAAATAGCCAGTTCAACGATTTGGGTTATTTATCACGAAATGTCGTGATAAATAGCCCAAGTCGTTGAATTGGCTATTCTTGTTAAAATTTCGTGAAAAATAGCCCAAATCCTTGGATTGTCTACTAATCACGAAATTTTGTGAACAATAGCCCCGATCTTTGAATCGGCTATTAATCACGACATTTCGTGATAAACAGCCCAAATCGTTGAATCAGCTATTTTGACCAAAATTACGTGATAAATAGCCCAAATCGTTGAATTGGCATATTTTTTCCTAAAGAGATTCTGCGATTTCAAGAAAAAAATAAAATTCATTTTTCATCTTTATTTTTGAAAGTCGAATACTGATTTTTAAAAAACGCTAATGATCAATGCAAATGGCGTAGAAAATCCTGTCGAAGCTGTCTGAGACAAAAATCGTTTCGATTGACATTAAAAGAAATCTAAATCGCTGAATTTGTTAGACCCGCAAAAAATGCAACCTCCTCCTCCCTGGTGAATATTTATCCCATAGCAAAATTTTGTTCACAAATTATTATCAATTTGATATATTTCCATCTATAGTAGAAAATTGATGGACTTACAAAAACATGTTTAGAGCAATGCTAATTTTTTGGCTATTCAAAAAAAAAAAATTATCAAATGTTTGCGACACGATTTCTAAACATTTTTGAGTGTGAATCCGAATGACATTGCAAAATTTCTTCTATACGGAAGCACAACAAATTTGTTTGAAAAATTTAATTTCTTTACGTATACTCACCGATAGACAATGCCACCAAAGCAAGGATTAAAAACTTCATTATGAACGTGTATAAAAATATACTAATGTCGGGGTATTGTTTTTCGGTCGCTTATATACTCAGAATTTTTGACCCAGAAAGCTTCTAAACAAGGAAAACTTACACACAATAATAAACTTTCCATCCGCATTTGATCGTCATTTGTCCTTAGTCGAAAACACGTCTACGAAAAATATTTGTTCCTCTAAAAATTTCACGGCCAGGCTGTAAACTAGGTCTCAATAACGGAAGTTGCAACTAAAATTTTTAATTTCAGAAATTTTCTATTGAATTATTTTAAAAACTGAGTTTGTTTATCCAAACCGGAAGAAAAGTTACGTTTCAATTTAAGAACTTGTTTCGGTAACTTCGATTTTTTTATTTAAACTGAATGTACATTTCGAAAAAGTGAAAATTTGTTTCATTTCAAATAAGGGCCTTTTTTCTTTGAAATAAAGGAATGAGTTTACTTATATCTATCGGGTTGAATAGAAATAATATATTTATTTCATTTAAACTAAAGAAAAAAAGAAAAAAAATTTTCACTGTATCGATAACACTATATTACATCAATTAAATTACAAGCGATCTAAATTCCAAAGATTTCGGGTAAAAATATGGAATTTTCAACAAAGGATATGAATTTTTAACCAAACAGTTGAATTTTCAACCAAAAAAATGCATTTTTAACTCAAATTAAGAATCTTCAACCAAAGAGAGGAATTTTTAACTAAAATGATGAACCTTGAACAAAAAAATCAGTTTGCAACAAAATAACAACAAAGTCAACTTTCAACCAACAAGTGGAATTTTATAACAAATATCTCAAAAAAATACGCCTTCACCAGTTATTGCTTCGGA
This sequence comes from Andricus curvator, assembly GCA_932195095.1. Taxonomy (NCBI): domain Eukaryota; kingdom Metazoa; phylum Arthropoda; class Insecta; order Hymenoptera; family Cynipidae; genus Andricus; species Andricus curvator. Next base: position 458,607 of record CAKNYM010053038.1, read on the forward strand.
ATGGAGAAAAAAAATTATTAGACACTTTATTTATTTGACCTCATTAAAATGTCTTGAATTTGAAAATTCACAGAAATGCCACGAAATTTGATTAAACTTGCAACAGCATGAATTTGACGAAAGTCACGTACACCAGTTTATAATCAAAAACAATTCGAGTGTCAAAAAAGCGTTTAAAAAAGAAAATATTTAACGATCATTGCAGTGGAATTCACTAAAATACTGAAATGGGTCTATTTTACGAAAAAACTGTTGACATTTTCTGATATATAATTATAATTAAGCACTAAGTTTTAATTTAATTTTTATTTGATTTTATTTTTTTGTATCACTGAGTATTTTTCAGGTTTGCCGTTTTAATCGAAAAAAACTTCTCGGTTTTTTTCCGGTTAGCAAACTATTTTTTGTCAGTAAAATTAATTAATTCGAACTCTAAAGGTACACATTTTTCTGTTTAGAGTAATAAAAAATAAACTACAAATTAAAGCACTCAAAGTGAAACACTCGAATTTTAAACATTTAAAATTGTAGTTTAAAAGTTGTTTAATTAAAAATGTTGGATTCAAATAATTAATAATTTATACGTATTAAATGGAAGGTATACTAACACTTTGAAACTGAACAATTTTAAGTGAAATGCAGATAATCTGCGAAATTTTTTGATTTTTAACCTTTATCAATCATAGAGTTCAAAGATTTTCAAGTTTATATTATTTTAAGAAATTTTAAGCTAGTAACATTAAAAATTGAATTTTTTTCAAACCGAACACTTCTTAAATGAGAAGTTGAATTATTTTTATTTTTAATAGTGTAACATCCTTAAAAGGCTTCCAAATTTCACTTCAAAATCTTGAAAAATCTACAAACTGTTATAAATTTTTTCAATTTTAAAATTATTTTAAAAATGTTTTCAGAACTTCTTAAAATCTTTCAGAATGAATCGAATTTTTCCTTCACTTTTTAGAAAATCCTGCAAATTTTAAAAAAATTCCTTAAAATCTTCCAGACTCTTTTTTGAACATTTTGAAAAAAAATTTCAACCTTTTTTGAATATTCTCTTAAAATAATTCTTCAAAATATAAAATGATTTGAAAAAAATTTGCAAGAATCTAAATTTTGTTTTAAATTAGGCTGTGGCTATTTGCAACTAAATTTCGGTACGAATAGCCGAACTTTGCCAGTATACACACTTTGTTTAAATTATTTGAAATCATTTCAAGTTTTAAATTAATTGAAATCTTTTCAAAACTTCTAAATATCTCTTAAAATAACTCAAATTTATTCTACTTATAATAAGTGTCCAATTGTTATTTACACATCAAAATTCAACAATTTCACTTACAAATTAAACATTTTTCAAATACAACGATAGAAATCGTAATGTTCAATGGTTAAAATCTGTTCGAAATTTTAACGATTTAAGGCTTTCTATGTCAAACAATTCAGTTTGAAATTGTTAACTTTCGAAAATATTGTTTTAAATCACTCGTATTAAATGCACAGTCGAATATTGCAAAATTATTCTTTTTCTTAATTAAAAAATTTCAAAATTTTAATTTTCAACGTTAAAATCTGGAAATTCTTAAATTTTGAACGGATTTAGAATCTTCTTTTCAAAATAATTATGGTTCACTTTTTAATACCTAAAGACAGTTCTATTTGAAAAATAATTTATTTATTAATATTTACGATTGATAAATATCAAAACAATATCAAATATCTAATAACAATGCCTAATGTAATTATATAAACGATATATAATATCTTGAAAGCAAAAAGAAATCTTCCGATCGGATTAAAACTTCTATCCGTGAATTATTGTTATAAAATTGTTATTTTTAAGAGAAAATTGTCTAGACTTTCAATTTGTTAATAAAAAAACAGTTAGGAACCACAGTCATGATTTCCGCTGAAACCGTTCACACAACGCAACTACCATTAATAACATTATTTATTATTCAGGCGTTGAGTAATTTTTTTGTAGGTATCATTTTCTTGGTTAAATCATATGAAAACTTTTTCAATATCGATACAAAAATGTTAGCTTTCATAGTTGCGATAGGCTCTTTCACGCCTTTTTCAATAATCGAAATTTGTTTATTATTCTTTGACACAAGAAAAAACTTTTTACCTTCGTGACTTTTTTTGTGCGACGAGCCATTACTTATTCACAAAAAATAAATGTTTTTTTTTTCAATAATATTTAGATGTTCCGCAAACCCCACGAAATTCAACATGTAAAACATACAAGTGAATAATTATTTCTTAAATATCAACCCCATAAGTATGTCTACAGGGTCTCAACAAAAACCCCGTAAGTGAAAAATTAGGGTTTGTCCGTTTTTGGTTCTAATTACAATAACGACATAACTATAATTAACAATAATGAATTGAATTTAATACAAATAATTGTTTAAACAATTTTTTCAAATTTATATTAATATTCTTTTAGAATAAGTCCAGAAAGTTGCAGTTCTTTTCGAAAATTTTCCACTTTTCAATCAAAGCGTGGTAATAATTAATACAATTTAACAAACATAATGGTTCAATCAAATTATTGTTGTTTATAATTATTTTCTCCTAGATCAATAGCAGGTAGTAGTGCTTTTTTTTAGTTTTTTAATTTTTTTCTACTTTTTACAGAGTAAGATAATAATTAGGGCGTTTCTGTTAATCACGAAATTTCGGTAAAAATAGCCAATTCAACGATTTGGGCTATTTATGACGTAATTTTGGTAAAAATAGCCAATTCAGCGATTTGGGCTATTTATCACGTAATTTTGGTAAAAATAGCCAATTCAACGATTTGGGCTATTTATCACGAAATGTCGTGATAAATAGCGCAAATCGTTGAATTGTCTATTCTTGTTAAAATTTCGTGAAAAATAGCCCAAATCCTTGGATTGGCTATTAATTAATTAATCACGAAATTTCGCGAAAAATAGCCCAGATCTTTGAATCGGCTATTAATCACGACATTTCGTGATAAATATCCCAAATCGTTGAATCAGCTATTTTTACCAAAATTACGTGATAAATAGCACAAATCGTTGAATTGGCTACTTTTGTTGAAATTTCGTGAAAAATAGGCCAACTCGTCGAAGTGGCTATTTTTACCGACATTTCGTGATTAACAGAAACGGCCTAATTATTATCTTACTTTGCAAAAAGTAGAAAAAAATTAAAAATTGAAAAAAAAACACTACTAGATATTTGATATTGATCAATTCTATATATAAATAAATTATTTTTTGAATGAAACTGTACGTTATGTATTAAATAGTGAACAATAATTATTTTGACAAGAAGATTCTAAATCCGCTCAAATTTTAAGAATTTCCAGATTTTAACGTTGAAGATTAATCTGTTTCAATATGAATGTCTTAGCCATTAGGAAAATGTAAAAGTCCGATTAAAACTTTATAAAATATTTTTAATTTAGCAATAACTTCCTAATAACAGATTCATAATTAAAGGCTTTTATTAAATATAAAATATTGATTCAGTCTAGAATATTTCATTTGTATCCCATTCAATTTGAAATTTTTTAATTAGGAAAAAGAATAATTTTTTAATATTTTGCAATATTTGACTGTTTATTTAATACGAGTGATTCAAAACCAAATTTTAAAAAGTAAAAAATTTGAAACTGAATTGTTTGACATAGAAGCTCTTAAATCGTTAAAATTTAAAACAGCTTTTAACCATTGAACATTACAGTTTCTATTGTTCTACTTCAAAAATGTTTAATTTGGAAGTTAAATTGTTGAATTTTGATGTGTAAATAACAATTGGACACTCATTATTTGTACAAAGAATTTGAGTATTCAAAAGATATTTATAAGTTTTGAGAAGATTCAAATTAATTTAAAACTTGAAATGATTTCAAATAATTTAAATGAAGTGTGCATACAGGCAAAGTTCGGATATTTGTACCGAAATTTAGTTGCAAATAGCCACGGCCTAATTTAAAGCAAAATGTAGATTTCCGAAATTTAAAAAAAAATTATGTTACATTTAAAAAAATCATTTTAAGAGAATATTAAACAAAGATTGAAATTTTTCTTCAAAATGATCAAAAAAGAATCTGGAAGATTTTAAGGATTTTTTTTAAATTTGCAGGATTTTCTAAAAATTTTAGAAAAAATTTGATTCATTCTAAAAGATTTCAAGAAGTTCTGAAGAAATTTAAAAAATAATTTTAAATTTAAAAAAATTTATAACAGTTTGTAGATTTTTCCAGACTTTTAAGTGAAATTTTGAAGCCTTTTAGGGATGTTGAACTATTAAAAATAAAAATAATTCAACTTCTCATTTAAGAAGTGTTCAGTTAAAAAAAATGCAACTGTTCAATTTTCAATTTTTCTAGCTTAAAATTGCTTAAAATAATATAAACTTGAAAATCTTTGAACTCTAGAATTGATAAAGGTTAAAAATTACAAATTTCTCTTTGTGTGCTTCAATTTGTACTTTATTTTATATTACTATAAACTGCAAAATGTGTAGCTTTAGAGTTCGAATTAATTGATTTTATTGACAAAAAAAAAGCGTTTGCGAACCGGGAAAAAACCGAGAAGTTTTTTTTTCGATTGCAACGGCCACCCTGAAAAATAATCAGTGATACAAACAAATAAAACCAAATTAAAATTAAATTAAAACTTAGTGCTTAATTATAAAAACGTATCATAAAATTTCAAGAGTGTTTTCTTAAAATTGACCTATTTCAGTATTTTATTGAATTCCACTGTAATGGTCTTTAAATATTTGCTTTTTTAATCGGTTTTTTTACTGCAAGTTGAATCAAATTTCGTGGTATTTTTGTGAATTTTCAAATTCAAGGGATTTTAATAGGGTCAAATAAATAAAGAGTCTAATAATTTTTTTTCCATTCCGAAGCAGTAACTGGTAAAGGCGTATATTTGTAGAGATGACATAGCATACTAGTACAAGTTCAGCAATATAGCCTCTATTTTTTTCAAAAAAATGTTACAAAATTCTAGAACATTATTTTAATTAATGTTTATATGTACATATAATAGGGTGATTTTTTTGGCTTTTTTTAAATTCAACTTGTCACACCTACAAATTGTTCCTTTTGCCGAAAATGACCTCTGCCTTGTTTCAGAAGGAAATTTTAGGGCAAAAATGCTCATTCCTACTTAAATTTATTGTTGGCGCGTATGAATTGTGTTCTTCACAATTCAATATTTCACTCAGAATTTTTTCAGACGTTTAAAATAACATTCAAAGGTCGCTCAAGGCCATTTTAGAGGAAAAATGGACATTCTTAATTAAATTGACGCTATTTATTGATTATTTATTTCTGGCGCGCATGAATTGTGTTCTTTGCAATTCAATATAGCACTCAGATTTTTTTTAGATTTTTACGGTAACATTCAAAGGTTGCCCAGGTCCATTTTAGGGCAAATCTGGCTATTCTTAATTAAATTGAGGCTATTTATCAATTATTTATTACTGGCGCGCATGAATTTTGTTCTTTACAAGTCAATATTGCACTCAGATTTTTTTTCCAGACATTCATAGATAGCTCAAGGTCATTTTCTCGATAAAATGTTGATTCAATTAAATTTTCTCTAGTTTTTTTTTATGGAGACACAGTGTCGATTTACTGAGTTCGGCAAAAAAAATTACTCAAGTTGTTCCTAACACTTGCATATTAGAAGGTAGTTAATCGCCAACCAAGTTTTCCTCTTTCTTTTCTGAAAGATAAAAAATTACTCCTTCTTCTGCACTTATGATAATTAATCCTTCGTAATTACAACTTGAGAACGGAACTCGATCATATATTAATAAAGCTGGGATATCCTACTATTTTAAGCGTTTTATATTTTTAATTTGAAGGAAAATTAAAAAAACAATAACTACCATGAAAAACAAAAATTTTGAATGACCATTTTTCGCAAAATGACCTTAAATTTTTTTTTCCGCGATGAATAAATTCACCTTGTTTCTCAAAAGAGAACTAGAGAAAATTTAATTAGATCAACATTTAATTAAGAAAATGACCTTGATCCACCTTTGAATGTCAGTGTAATAGACTGAAAAAAATCTGAGTGCAATATTGACTTTCACGCCTTTTTCAATAATCGAAATTTTTTTATTCTTCTTTTACACAAGACAAAACTTTTTACCTTTGTGACTTTTTTTGTGCGACGAGCCATTAATTATTCACAAAAAATAAATGTTTTTTTAATAATATTTAGATGTTTTAACTGCAATAATGAAATAACTTTAATTAACAATAATGAATTGAATTTAATAGAAAAAATTCGTTTAAACAATTTAGTTTAATTTATAATAATATTCTTTTAGAATAAGTCCAGAAAGTTGCACTTCTTTTCGAAAATTTTCCACTTTTCAATCAAAGCGTGGTAATAATTAATACAATTTAACAAACTTAATGGTTCCATCAAATGATTGTTGTTTATAATTATTTTTTCCTAGACAAATGTCAGCTGGTAGTGTTTTTTTTTTAGTTTTTTAATTATTTTCTACTTTTTACAGAGTAAGATAATAATTAGGCCGTTTCTGTTAATCACGAAATTTCGGTAAAAATAGCCGATTCGACGATTTGGGCTATTTTTCACGAAATTTCAACAAAAACAGCCAATTCAGCGATTTGGGCTATTTATCACGTAATTTTGGTATAAATAGCCAATTCAACGATTTGGGCTATTTATCACGAAATGTCGTGATTAATAGCCGATTCAAAGATCTGGGCTATTTATGACGACATTTCTTGATTAATAGCCAATCCAAGTATCTGGGCTACTTATCACGAAATTTCGTGATTAATAGCCGATTCAACGATCCGCGCTATTCATTACGAAATGTCGTGATAAATAGACACTGCCTAATGATTAATGCAAATTAACAAATATAATTGTTTATACAATTCATTATCATTCATAACCATTTTCGATTGAAACTATTGCTTTGTATTTCTCTGGCTTTTCATTCAGGAAGAACTAAAAAATATTAAGATTAGTTTAAATATGAGACTATCTAACGATGTTACTATGTAACTATGTAACTACTTTAAGAAAAATTTACATTTAGTATGATCCATATAGAAAATTTGAAAAATATTTCAAATATCTGTGTTATTTCAGAAAATTGTATTCATAAAAAAGAAAGTTGTTACTGAAGAAATAATTTTCTTTATTGTTTATTTATTATTAGCTTGTAACTGCAAAACCAAAGCAAAGTTGAACGTATCAAGAACAAATAGCCAACCTTCTAGAAATTGTCTGAAAGAATATTGTTATGAAAAATGATGAAAATTTCAGAATAAGCTGCAACTATCTATCATTACTATAGGAGAAGATAGTCATAAAAAATAAAAAATTATTAAAAAAATTAATGTGAACTTCTTAGTTTCAAGACAAAATAGTATTTCATATGAAGCCCTCAGAGAAAAAACGTGACTCAGAGAGTTTTGAGGAAAACCAGTAAAGAAAAAGTTCCGAGGAAAAATAGTAACCGAAAAAGTTCAGAGGAAAAAAGGTAAACAGAATCACGAGGTAAAAATGTTACTCGGAAATAACCGAGGAAAAACGTTATAGAAAATTTTGAGGGATAAAATGTGATAGGAAAAGATCCGAAAAAAAACGTTTCTTTTGCAATTATAAGTTGATCACGAAAAAACTTTAAGAAAACAACAAGAACGTCAATATGATCAGGCCCATTAAGCTAGAACCTCCACAATCGAATTTTGCGATTTTTCATAGCTCAGAATTTTGGGCTTTTATAGGGCTCTTAAAATCCGCGAAAAAATTTTCCCTGAAACAACCCTTCAGTTCAAAAATCAACCCCCTTCAAAAAATTTGAATTTTTCACAAATTTATTCCCAGCGTATTTTTGGGCTTTTTTGGGCTCCTCGAAAATACCCACTCCGATTTTTCGGCTCCAACCCTTAACGTTAAAAATCAACCCCTTTCTCTCACGCAGATATGACTTTGCCAAAAAATACTCTTTTTGAGAATTTGAC
>CAKNYM010053038.1:467336-487916 GCA_932195095.1 Andricus curvator
GTAGGTATCTTCGAGGAGCCCAAAAATCATAGACTTTATCGATACTTAAACATTTTTAAAAAACTTTTTTTTTTTAAAGTCATGTCTGAAATAGGTATAGTATATATATAGTATAAATAGGCATAGGTATTTATGAGAATCCCAAAAATCAAAGTCTCTATCCACACTGTGAAATTCTGAAAAATATTATTTTTTGACAAAGTCATATCTGCGTGGGAGAAAGGGGTTGATTTTTAACGATTCATTTTTAAACCACCCAAATGTAGCATCACAAATAACCATACAAAATGTTGAAAATCAAAAACAGAATTCGGTTAAAAAGTAGCGCATGAGGACCTTTAATGCGCATAATTAATTGATAGCCTATTGATACACTGAAATTTTAAAAAATTCTGATTTTTTTTTAATTTTGCAAACCATCAGAAGGGAAGGTTTTGAGAAAGGAGAGAGGCTAGGTCGCGTTTGAAATTACAGGAGAAGGCCTTCGTATTATTTTAATAGAGTTAAAAATGTTGAACCACCGCATTATTTTGAAAAATTTGTCCATTTTTCACTTTTTTCAAATTTTATACCCTTTTTTCATTGCTATATACAGACCTAAATAAGTTTATAAATGTTGACTGAGCAATAATTATTATTAATAATTTTGATAATTGTCAATTTTGATTCGAGGAGGCTAAGCTTCCCTGAAAAATACAATTTATACTTATTTAAGCTTATTCTTATTCAAGGCAAATTATTTTCACAAAGCTTGCTAAATAATTGCAATTTTCTATGAAAAATTAGGAAAAAGTACAAACAAAAATTTGAGAATCGTAAACAGAGCTTTGTTGAAAAGTAGTACGTGAGGACCCTTAAAGTGCATGTGCCCGCCAACTAATATTTTAAATATGAATGGAAAATGAAAACAAAGAACATATATAAAATGTTGATGAGTTCATTCTATTGATTCTTGTTTTTATGTCATAATTTTCAATTTATAAAAAAGAATGAAGTGTGAATAAAGGATTGATTATTATTTTTTAAAGACGTGTGTGCCTATTTTTGACAACATATTAATGGTCCTTCGAGTCGAATCAGAATCCAGCGCTAAGGAAATACTGGGAAATCCTGAAATCTGCTTTGTGGAGTTATCTGCGGAAAAGCAAATTAGTTACGATTACTGACAGGTCAAAATGACAAAACGCACCTTTAAAGATTTGGGAAATCTGGAGAAAATTCTAGAGCAAAATTCCATTCAATTCCTTCAAGACATCCACATAATTCTTTACGGTAACTTAGCGAGAGGAAATTTTGTGAGAAGAAATATCCGTAAGTTTGACGCTTTCAATTTTGAAAAGAACGATCAAAAGTATCTAGATCATATCAAAGCTGTAGAATCCTTGGTATCTTCAAGTCGATTATTAGAAATTGCAAATTTATTTCAAGTGAGTAGGAATTCAGATTCGTTAGTAAAAAATATAGTGGATTTTTTCATGGTCGAAAAATCACCGAGACCATTAACCACGATACGACATTACGAATCAAATTCATTACGTACAAGGTCAAGAGCTTCAAATGTCAGTATACACTCAAATTTTTCACACAAATCTGCTTTAGAAATTGAATTTAATCTCGCACGTAAGCAATTAGAAATGAAGAAAAATTTTGTTATCGAACAGGAGGAAGTTTTAACCTGCCAGGAAAACATTTTAGATTTGGAGATGGAAATCAACGATTTAATATGTGATAGTTCCGTACCTAAAGATGTTATTGGAGCTAAAGAAAAACAACTGGGTTTTAAACAAAAAGAACTTGAAATTAAGCAGAAGCGTCTGTCAGGTCAAGAAATGCTGATGGATCGAGAAGAAGCATTAGCGAAGCAAGCAGCAGCCATGGAAAAAGATTCTGTGGAGATGCATCTGGATAGACGAAGTGAATGCAGTTTAAAATCTGACAGGAGATCCGAAATTCAATCTTGGTTAGAAGACGTTGATGGGCCAGAAAGGAAAGAAGATTTGGAAAACGTAAGAAAAGAGTTATTTTCAGAATCTCCAAAAATTAAAACTTTTGAAACGAATAACGGAGTGGAAGATTTAACTAGAAATGTAAATCGGATGCTCGCCCGTCAAACAATCGGAAGCGAATTAGGACAATTTGATGGATCTTCAATGCTACATTGGCCAGCATTCATATCACGGTATAAGTTGTCATCTGATTCATGTGGATTTTCACCTGCAGAAAATATTCTTCGCCTAGAGAAAAGTTTGACTGGAGAAGCAAGATCGAAAGTGGAAATGCTATTGGTCACATCCAAGAATCCGGATGTGATTATTGAAATATTAGATTCAATCTACGGAAAACCAGAACGCATCGTTTCAGAAATAATTGCGACAGCCAAAAAGATTTCAAAAGTTGAAAAATTGGAAGACTTTGACAACTTTAGTTGTTCAGTAAGGAACATCGTAGCTGCAGTAGAAAATATTCACAGCGAATTCGTCAGCAAGAAAAGTTTGCTGTCAATCCTTGTAAATAAATTACCACTCCATTTATCAGTTCAATGGGGAAGTCACCTCGTTGATAATAAAATTTCGCCAAGTTCCGCAACTTTGGACGAATTTTCCAAATGGACCCGAAAAATGGCTGAAGTTTTTTCAAGAATTTCTTCATCGACTGAAAATTCATGTATTTCTTTTGGTCAAGATTTAACAACAGAAGCACGTATAAGAGAGGTTAAAGGACGAAAGGTCAATGATCCGAAATCTTGTCCAACTTGCAACGATTGATCTCACACTCTCGAATCATGCCCAGCCTTTAAGAAAGCAGACATTAAACAAAGATGGAAGATGGCGGAAAAAGTGAAAGTGTGCTTTTGCTGTCTTCACAAACAGGTCGAAAAATGTCAGAAAAGAAAGGCTTGTGGAATCAACAATTGCGAACGATTTCATCATCGAATGTTGCATAAAATGACCAATGATAAAGATGCAAAAATAGCAAATATCAATGCAACATATGAAGTTCAAGATGGAGTGATCTTGAAAATTATTCCAGTTCAACTTCAAGGGCCTAAAGGTGTTTTTTCCAGTTTCGCCTACCTAGACGATGGAAGCACCACGACTCTCATCGACGAATATTTCGCACAGCAGATGGGTTTAGACGGTCCAAATTCTCCACTGTGCTGCAAATGGGCAGGCGAAATTTATCGATATGATAATAAATCAAAAATTGTAAGCGCCGAAATTTCAGGCATTCATTGTGACAATTTTTTTAAACTTAAAACAATTAGAACAGTGAAAGACTTAGGATTGCCCGAACAAAAATGGGACATTAGTAAATTGAAAGCTAAATATCCACATCTAAATAACGTGAATATCTCAATGTCGGAAGGAGGGAAACCTATAATTCTAATTGGTCAAGATAATGCTGATCTCCTTGTGTCTCGAGAAATAATTCAACCTTCAGAAAACCCACCAATTATTTCAAAAACAAAGCTTGGATGGATAGTTCATGGTCCAGTTGAATCATCATCAAAAGGAGTTCACGGATTTCAGAATCCTGCAGTCACGCTTCTGTGTTGCTCGATGAATGAAGAGAACCTACATGAAGAGGTTAAGAGATATTTTACGCTGGAAAATTTCGGAATAACTGCTTCAAAATTCAACAAAGGTCAAACCATCGAAGAAGAGAGATCCATCAAGATTGCCACGTCATCTATTAAAAATATCGAAAAAAGATACGAAATTAAACAAATTTGGAAGTCGGATCAACCTGATTTTCCGGACAGTGAGAAGATGGCTTTACACAGACTAAAATGTTTAGAAACTAAGTTGAAAAAGGATACTCAACTTGGAAGTGCCTACTGTGCCGAGGTTCAAAAATTAGAAGAAAAGGGTTACTCAATACTTGTCAGTCCAGAAGAAATCGAGAACCATAATAAGAAATGGTTTCTTCCTCATTTTCCAGCAATTAACGTGAATAAGCCTGGAAAAGTAAGACTTGTTCATGATGCAGCTGCAAAGGTAAATGGAAAATGTTTGAATGATCTTATTCTTACTGGACCAGATTGGTTAATATCACTATTTACCATCTTGATCAAATTTAGAGCAAACAGGATAGCCTTTACAGCTGATATCCGTGAGATGTTTCATCGAGTTAAGATTGCTGATGAAGATAGTTACACACAGTGCTTTCTTTGGCGGGATTTAAAGACAGATGAAAGACCCAAGGTATATCGAATGACAGCTATGTTATTTGGAGCATCATCGTCTCCATTCCTAGCACAATTTGTTAAAAATTACAACGCCAAGCAATTCGAGGAAGTATACCCAAAAGCAGCAGACGCCATCATGAAACATCATTACGTAGACGATTACATTCATGGAGCAGAAACTGAAGAAAACGCAATAAAGCTAATACGAGAAGTGATATTTATCCACGCAGAAGGAGGATTTGAATTAAGAAATTTCGTTAGTAATTCTATGGAAGTTTTGAAGAAAATTCCCGAACATCTCGTGGCTGAAGATATGCTAACTACCATGGATGCCAACAATGGACAGCGAGTACTCGGAATTATTTGGAAGGCGACGACAGACGAACTTATGTTCTCCCTGAACTTCCCAAAAATAGACAAAGCAATTATCAGATGTTCAAGAATACCTACGAAAAGGGAGGTGCTGAAAGTAGCAATGTCGGTTTTCGATCCGATAGGGCTACTATCGCCAATTACAATTAAAGTTCGAATTTTACTCCGAGGGATTTGGAAAGCTAATATTGGTTGGGACAATGCAATAACTTGCAAAATGTTCAATACATGGAAAAGATGGTTGAAAGAATTAATGAGAATCAAAGATCAACGAGCTGCGAAAATCATTCTGGATCACGAAAATACGTAGTTGCGTAAAAAAGATTTGCTTTAATTGCATGATTTGCAAGAAAAGGAATTCAAAACCTGTACAACCTCAAATGGGACTTCTACCAAAAGAACGATTTCACATTCATGAAAAACCCTTTACGGCAACCGGAGTGGATTACTTTGGTCCCATGTACGTTAAAGTAGGTAGAAGAATCGAAAAACGATATGGTGTACTTTTTACTTGTCTTACAATTCGTGCAATTCACGTAGAAATAGCCCGATCATTGACAACGGATTCATGCATTATGGCAATACGAAGATTTATAGCCCGAAGAGGCAGGATTAAAAAGTTGTGGTCTGACAATGGAACGAATTTGAAATCAGCCAATCAAGAACTTCTGAATGCTTTAGAAGACATCAACCATGAATAAATGAAAGAAGATATGACAAGGTTTAAAATCGAATGGAACTTTATCCCTCCAGCGTCTCCTAATATGGGAGGATGTTGGGAAAGACTGATTGGATCCTTTAAACGAACTGTAAACCCGATTTTAAAAGAGAAACATCATACAGATGAAGTTCTGCAAACTTTATTTGCCGAAGCTGAATACATTGTGAATAGTCGTCCACTAACGTACTCGTTAATAGATAGTAATGATCCTCCAAGTATTTCTCCGAATGATATTTTGATAGGTAATTCTTTCGAAATTGGAACTCCTGGATTATTCACCAAAGATGATGAGATTACTCGAAAGCAGTGGCGAATATCGCAATATTTAGCGGATCAATTTTGGAAGAGATGGTTACGAGAATATTTACCGACGCTTTTGAATAGAAGAAAGTGGAGAGAAGAACAACCAAATATTAAAGAAGGAGATTTAAATCTCATAAAAGACAAGGATTTAATTAGAGCATCATGGCCGTTAGGATTTGTGATAAAGACGTTTCCTGGAAAAGATAACGTAGTGAGAGTTGTAGACGTCAAAACTGCCAATGGAGTTTATCGTCGTCCAGTGACTAAATTACATCCGCTACAAATTTTGTGATGACTACGGGAGTCATCACGGGGGGGGGGGGGCCAATGTGCCCGCCAACTAATATTTTAAATATGAATGGAAAATGAAAACAAAGAACATATCTAAAATGTTGATGAGTTCATTCTATTGATTCTTGTTTTTATGTCATAATTTTGAATTTATAAAAAAGAATGAAGTGTGAATAAAGGATTGATTATTATTTTTTAAAGACGTGTGTGCCTATTTTTGACAACAGTGCATAATTAGTTTATAGCCAATGATCCATTATCATTTTAAGATTGTAAAAATGCTTATTTTTCTTACCTTCGTTCAAACAAATAGAAGGCAATATTTTAAAAATAGGAACAGACTGGGTCACGTTCACAATTTCAGAAGAAGGCCTTCTTATTGTTGTGATAGAGTTAAAAATGTTAACTATTGCATTATTTTGAAATTTCTTCTATTTTTCAATTTTTCCATTTTTATAACTTTTCCTTGATTACTATGTATATACAATCCTGGAAAAGTTTATATATTTCAATTAAGCAATTAGTTTTTACTGATCATGAGTGACTCACTTTTCGCTCTTCAAATCTGTAGTATTTCTCGAATAATTAATTAAATTTACTTAAAATTGTCAAATTTTAGGAATTTTAACTTATGCGTTAAAACAACTATAAAATAAGAATAAACTTTTTTAGCGTTATTCAAGGAAAAATTTGTATCCAGTTTGCTGAATAATAAAAATTAATGTGAAAAAAAAAATTTATAACTGAAAAAAATTTTGTAAATCGAAAACAGAACTATTTTGAAAAGTAGCGCATAAAGATCCTGAATGTGTATAATTAACTTGAAGGCCACTGGTTCGTTGTCATCTTAAAACTAAAAAATACGTATGGTTCTTCACGTTGTTCAAACACTGTGAAGGCAATCTTTTTAAATTGTAGACAGGCTACATTATGTTTACAATCTGATGATATGACCTTCTCATTCTTTTTAAATTTTCTATTTTTCACGCTTTAGATTTCAATAACCTATTTTTGATTATTATATACAGTTCTTAGTTAATTTATTTATTTGTATCAAGCAATTATATACTTTCCACTATTGAATAAAGTAATATCTCGAGTAATATAAATAGTAACTTTCTAGGAATATTTTGTGGCTAACGTTTGCTAATCGAATCTTTATAATTAATGCAAGTTAACTAGCATACTCATTCAAACAAATAATAAGTGAAACTCAACAAGAATAATTTTTTAAATAGTATTTTACTTTTTTAAGTGAATTATTTTTGCTCTTTTCCCAATGTTTGGAAAAATTAATTCAAACAAAAAAGCTATCTCACACAATATAGAAGAAAAATATCTAATGTTTATTTATCATTTGTTCATAACTAAAAAGGCAAAGCAAAATTAAACATTTTAAATGTAAAAGCAAATTTCCAGCACTTATCTAACAGAAAATAGTTATAAACAATAAGAAATTGTTCAAAAAACTATTTTTATTATCTTGCAATAATTATTACGTCACTAGGTGAAAAATGGGCAAAAAGTTGAAAATTTCAGAAAAAACCGCAAACATTTGGCATTAATATAGGTGAAGATAGTTATTAACAATAATAATTTGTTGAAAAAATTATTTGTGATCATCTTAAATAATAATTAACTCACTTCAAGTGAAAAATAGACAAATAGTTTGAAATTTCAGAAAAAACCGCAACTTTCTACCATTGAGCAAAGAGAATATTATTGACAATAAAAATAAATTGTTCAAACAATTATTTTTAACTTGAATTAATTTTTGGTTTACTATAATTGAAAAATGAACAAAAGTTAAAAAAGTTAAGAAAAAACCGCAGTTATCTAGTATTGATATAGAAGAAGATAGCTATAGACAATAACAATTTGTTTAAACAATTATTTTTGCTATATTGAATTAAATATTAACTCACTTCGAATGAAGAGTGAACCAAAATTTGAAAATTTAAAAAAAAAACCGCAACTTCTAGCATAAATCAAGGAGAATATTATTAAAAATGATAATAAATTGTTTAAAGAATTGGAGTATATAAAAAATAAAAGCAAATACAAAATTGGGACTAGTAATTATTTTAGTTAGTTTATTTGCCTTGCAAATCTTCTTACAGTTGTTCCATCCTGGCAATTAATTTCAGTAAAGAATTTCATTATTTGGTTGCAAATTCAACAATTTTTATCAAAAAGTCATACTTTTCATATGAAATATCTACTATTACATTATTTGTTGAGAATTCATATTTTTGGTAGAAAATTCATCTTTTTGGTTAAAAATGCCTTTTTTGGATGAAAAATTATGTTTTAAACTAAAACGTAATTATTTCATTTTTGGCTGAAAATTGATATTTTTAAAATTGAAAATTCAATTACTTGGGTAAAACTTCAACCACTTTGTTAAACATTTGTTTGTTTATGGGATGATCTCTTTGATTGAAAATTTAAATATTCTGCTGAAAATTATTTTTTTCATTTAAACTTTATTTTTTAACCTACAAATATAAGTTTCCCATTTTTTTTGCTGAAATTTAATCTTTTTAAGTCAAAAATTGGGCTTTTATTGGTAGAAAACTAATCCTGTTTGTGGAAATTTTCTCTCTTTTGATTAAAATTGCAATTTGTTGGTTCAAAATGAACATTTTTGTTGAAAATTTGTATTTTTGATTAGAAAATTCGTCTCTTTGATAAAAAATTGATAATTTCGGGTTGAAAATTCAACAGTTTTGTAGAAAATTTGATGTTTTTTTTTTATTGTTAAAAGTTGACCTACTTTATTAAACATTTATTCTTTGGTTACAGAATTTAGTTGACATTTTTTCACTGAAAATTAATTATTTTTAGTCGAAAGTTAAATTATTTGTTTGCAAATTGGTTTATTTTGTTAAAAATTCGGGTTTTGTTGTTGTTGAAATACCTACTATTTAATTTTTCGTTGAGAATTCGTCTTTTTGTCGAAAATTCGAATTTTCGTGTTGAAAATTAAACTATTTTTGGTTAAGGTTGAATATTTTTTTGTTTCAAAACAAGACTATCTGGTTGGAAATTCATTTTTGTAATTTCAAGTATTTTTTTAAAAAATCATGAAAATTCAACTGTTTTGTCGAACATTTGTCTATTTCGAAAGAAAATTCGTCCTTTTGGATTTAAAATTCAACTTTTTTGTTTAGAATTGAACTGTCTTCTAAAAATTCAATTATTTTGTTGGAAATGCAACTGTTTTTAGTTGAAGTTTAATCTTTTCTGTTTAAAATTCGATTATTTAGTTGAAAATTCATCTTTGTAGGTAGAAAACTCAACAATTTGGTTAAAAAATCAACTTATTTGTTGACAATTTTATTGTTTCATTGAAAATAAACCTAAATTAGTTTAAAATTCGATAACTTAGTCAAATTTCAACCAATTTTGAAAAAAAAATCTCATTCCACACGGTGCTGAACTCGCTTTGATATTATAAACAACAACAAAATATTGAATTTTGAAAGTTTCATTAAATTGTTTTTAAAGCTGAAGAAAAGGGGAACTTGAATATTTTCTATCCTAGCGTCGTGATATTTCACCTTGATAAAATGAACAATGCCAAAAAAAAAATTTTTTTTTCTCTAAAATCAGATTTTAGGGGCGTATGAGAAATTTTGCATATGGCACTTTTTGAGTTCCACTAGACCTACAATTTCTACTATGTTTCGTGTAAAGTATTTTTTACTGTAAAAAAGAACCTGGAAAAATGTATTTTTTTTGTCCTGGAAAACCTGGAAAAGTCCTGCAATTTTTGTTCGAAGAAACGCTAGACACCCTGTAATAATGAACTACTGTTGTTAAAATGAATATAACCGTGAGGTGTGTTTTAAAGTTTAAGAATTTGCCTAATTTCTTAGGCAAAGAAAATTTCAATAAATTAAAAAAAAATAATAATAGACCAAAAAAAATTGGAGTTTGTAAATTTGACGACAAGTTGAAAATTTTTGCAAAAATAGCGAATTCCTGTCTTCATTGTATGTACCAGAAACAATTTGTAATAAAAATCACGAAAAGGCATAAGTAGTGCCAAAAACTCGCAAAACCCATTTTTCCACTTATGGGTTTTTTTGTACCCTCCAAAACAGAATCAAAATTAATATTTTATTCGTATTGTATGACTAATTGTGAAAAAAATGTGGAGTGTCAACTTGATTCAGCTAATATTGACGATTCTAAATAAAATGTACATAAACGCATTTTTTCTAATGGGAAATACGTTATAATTTAGGTGTTCAAAAAAATTAATGAGACAATAATTATAAAAATAATAATTTGAAGTCATTTGAATTTCTCATTAACTTTATTCTCTAAACAATTTCCTAATCTTAAATTATTATTATTATTCCGTTAAAAAAAAATAGATGGTCTAGGAAACTCTCAATTTAGATATTTGCATTGTTTCCAACTCTTAGCTTTGCTTATTTATCCATTAGTCCAAGCGAAACGCGCATAAATTTTTCTGAAATGCGATATTTTTCCACTAGTAGGATGTTAAAAGTTTTGTTTCAATTCTTAACAAAGATTTCTCAATCTCTCGAAATTCACCAGAAAATATGAAAACAGTTCATAGAAAATTGATCTTTTCTCTCCTTATTTATGCAAATGTTTTGAAAGTTATTCTTTTTTGGGTGACGAGATATAATTTTTTTGACGTTACCATTACGTTATCAATTCATGAATCCCCATTAGCACCTTGTTATGTTTCTACTGATGTTGCAGTATAAAGCGAAATATTGAATGATAAGCAAAAATGACGCACCACGCACGCTTATTTGATGTTCCTTCATTGGACTGCCTAATTATCAAATTAAAAATATATGCTTTAATTTGAAGATGTTATTTCTCGAGTGTACTGGCACAAAAGTTACTTCTGACTTTTCTATTATAGCACTCTCAGTCACAGCACAATAAATTAATTTTTTATAAATTCTTTCTACCGATGTGTTTAAAAGCTTCAAGTGATCGATTTCAATTATTGTATCATATTCTTTTAATTTGCTGTTTATTTGCGTCCCTGTTTTTGATTTCTTTGGTTCAGTTCCAATTTGTAGATTAAATAAATTAAACCTCAAGAAATCAAGAGATCATTAAGTGAAACTTTCTTCGATCGTTTTTGTATATTCAAAAATATGAGAGAAAACAAAGTTTTCATATTTTTATTTTGGTCTTACGATCCATTTAGAAAAAAATAAATAAAAAAGAAATCGAGTCAAAATTCCTTTTTATTATGACGTTTCGGCCTCATCTGTGGGCCTTCACCAGAAACAAACATCTGTTATAAAAGTATAAATAATTAAATATAATAAAAAATACATACAAAAAATAAATTAATAAAACAAATTTTTTACCTCGGAGGCAATAATCGGAGTCAATCCTAACATACGTCGAAGCAAACGACATTTTTTTTCTAAATTGATCGTAAGACCGAAATAAAAATATGAAAACTTTGTTTTCTCTCATATTTTTGAATATACAAAAACGATCGAAGAAAGTTTCACTTCATGATCTCTTTTGATTTCTTGAGGTTTTATTTATCTACTGGTCTATAACGTTCAGTGAACCGTGGGATATTTGAGCTACATTTCTCAAAGGTATGGCCAATCTACTCGTTTTGACTTTGGAAATCGGATTAATACCCAAAGGAGGTTAGTCTTTTAAAAGAAAAACGAACCTTTTTACTAAGGTGTAGAAAAAATTCTCTGATTCCAGCACATGTACACAATTGTACCAAGAATTATAATTTAAATAAGTGACATCATGAAACCTTTGTGAAAGTAAAAAATGTCAAATTTACTTATCAGAAGAAAATTCCTAATTGTGAAATTAGCAATATAATCGACAACATTAAAGAATTAGGTAATTACTCCAATTATTTAAAATATAGACTAGACGGAAAAATTACAGGAAACTTGATTGTTAACTTTTTTCAATCAGAAGAATGTAGTCTACAAAAGTTAAAATTTCAACAAAGGGAAGCTCACATTAAAAAATTTAATTGACTGAATGATAGATTTTTAGAGGGAAAAAATAGGTACAGAGACATAAGAGTTAACAAATGGTTTAAAAATTTATCTAATGTGACAATTCCTGATGAAACAGCTGAAACCTTAGCATTGGGTACTAAATTTGGGATTTCTTATAACTCTGAAAACATCCCTACTAATAATATATTTTCTAACATAGAAAATTGTTTTAAAAACATTAAAGATGATAATAAAAAATCAAATGTTCGAAAAATAGTTACAGATTTAATCTAAAATCATAAAAAATCAATAAATTTAAAAACTCTAATCAAATTCTAGATATTGCTACAAAATTCCAAAATGACCACAAGGATGTTATCTTTGTAAAAGCAGACAAAGGTGATATATTAGTGACTGCAAATTCAGAAGACTACAAATCAACTATTGAAAATCTTTTTCAGAATAATACTTTATATAACAAAATTAACACTAGTGTAGTTCCGTCCATAGAAGAAAAATGAAATGATATTATTTCTAGATGTGAGAAAAAAAGATACATAAATGAAAATTTAGCTTATAAATTAAAAAACCATGGTTGCGTGACAGCAAAAGCATATGCCCTCGCCAAAGTTCACAAGCCAGAATTAAAGTGGAGATTAATTGTCTCTACTATTGGTTCTCCAACTTACAATTTAGCAAAATTCTTATCTAACCTTTTAAAGCCAGTATCTGGAAAAACTGATTCATTTATAAGAGATAGTTGGAGCTTTAAAGAAAAAATTAATAATTTGAATTTTCCTCACACACATTCACTTGTTTCACTAGATATTATATCTATGTTTGATAACATTTCGTTGGATTTAGTTTTGGACGTTATAGAAGAAAAATTACAAGTACATACAAATTTAACTAAAATATCAAACTCAGAGATTTTAATAGCTGTCAAAATGGTTTTTAATAATACTGTCTTTTCATTTAATCAACAATTCTATAAACAAAGTTCTGGTTGTCCGATAAGTTCACCTTTATCACCTATTGCATCTAATCTTGTTTTAGAAGATGTTGAAAATAGAGCCTTATCTAAATGAAGCTTCAAACCAATTTTCATTAAGCGTTACGTGGATGATATTTTCACTATTGTTCCTGCAGATAAAATCCCAGAACTAATTAACACATTCAATAGTATAGAAGAATCTCTACAGTTTAATTTGGAAATAGAAAACAATAATACTCTAAATTTTTTATATCTGTCTATCACAAAAACTAAAAATAGAAATTTAATTACTAATTGGTTTAAAAAACCGTCATGGTCAGGCGAATATTTGAATTACCATTCTCACCATCAATTTAGCCAGAAAATTGGATTATTAAAAGGTTTAATTGACAGATGTATTACATTAAGTGACATCAATTTCAGAAAAGAAAACTTAGATCAATTAAAAATTACTTTGCAAAAAAATAATTATCCACTACCGTTAATTGAAAGTGTCATTAAAGAAAGAGTACATGAAATTTACAATAGCTCAATTAAAAATAAAAAAAAGAACAAATGGCTTGGAAATTATAGACAAACTGATTTACGGGTTTCATTGCCTTATGTAGAAGGTTTATCAGAAAGATTAAAGAACGGGTTAAAAAAGTTTGCTATTAATGTATATTTTAGGAATGATCACATATTAAAAAAATGTTTCACTAATATAAAAGACTCTGAAAAAATTGATAATATCTCTAATGTTGTTTATCTAATAAAATGTACAGGATGCAATGAAGTTTATATAGGTGAAACTGGTCGTCGGTTAAAAAATAGAATATCCGTACATAAAAGGGATTGTAGAATTCGCAACTTAAATACGGGCCTTTCACAACATCCTTGGAATTTTGATCATTATTTTGATTTCGATTTTAAAAATATCAAAATTCTTGCTAAAGAAAAAAACTCTTTTAAAAGAAAAATTCTGGAATCAATTTTCATAAATAAATATATAAAAGTATCTATTAATTTAAAAACTGAAATTCTTAACGTGAATCAATATTCTAATAGCATCATCAATTAAATTGAATTCACATTATATTTAGCGCGCTTTTCATTTGGATTTGTTTTTGTCCACCTATCACTACAACTTTCGTAGGCTTTTCATTTGGAATTGATTTTGTCTATCTATCACCACAACTTTCTTAGGCCTTATAATCATTTATTTGTTGTTTACGTCACATCACTTTGTTAGCCGTTTTTACAGCATTTATAACTAAAGAATGTGAACTTTTTTCAACATATTGGGAAACTTCTTTTGATCTCCATAGTTTCCCAATACTTTTTTTACAATTTCATAATGCACTGAGTTAATACGAAATTTTAAATGTTGTCGTTCGCTTCGACGTACGGTAGGATTGACTATGATTATTGTCCACAGATGAGGCCGAAACGTCATAATAAAAAGGAATTTTTACTCGATTTCTTTTGTATTTTTATTCTAAATTGATCGTAAGACCGAAATAAAAACATTAAAACTTTGTTTTCTCTCATATTTTTGTAGATTAAAATGAGAAATGGGAAAATTCTAATATAATTGCAGGTAGATTTCATGAGTTTCGTTGTTGAAACGTAACAGTAGCCTGAATCCTTCAAATAAAATGATAAATAATGGACTGCTGATATTAGTAACTTTTTATTTAATGCTACATATTTTGGTCATAACATTACATTACATAATATTGTATTTGATTTAATTTATTAAACGATAACTTAAAAGTACATATACCAATTAAAGGGTTATATAATCATTATTAATTAACAGTGGCATCTTATTGTAAGTCCTTATTTTCTAACTGAACTTAATTTTAAATTTAGTACATAGTGTTTCGCTTTACCTCTGAACGCTTAAAGAAATATATCATATTGACACATATTGAACAAATGAATACAAATTAAAGTAACGTAACAATTGTTAAAATTTCTGAATATTAAAACTAAACATAAGCCATTTGTGTCTTGGATATCGTTAAGCTGCTCCAACTCGAGTGAATTCATGAGAGAATAAAAAACACAAATTTATGGTTAAAAGGTTGATCCTTACACGCTAAAATAAAATTTGGTGCATTAAAATCACCTGCAATTAGAATAAGAGACTTATAGAAAAGTAATGAGTCTTTCAGTTGTTAGAGAAGCTCACCATAATCTATCAGATTTATATCAGAAAGAATATATATTGGCAATAAAATAAATAATTTTAAGTGCGTCATAAATTTTACAGCAATTAAATAGTCAATTGAAGCATTCACATTTACCATAAGCTTTTGTTTTAATTCGTGCAAGTTGAATTCCTTATTTATTTATTAAAATGTACACTCCTATAGAACTCTCGTGGTCTTTTCTATACGTTGTAAAATGATTATAATGAAAAAGTTCATGCGAGGTAACATTTGGTTTTAACCAAGATTCTGTTATAGAAAAAATTTGAATATATAATTCATCATAAGTTCTTACTTGTTCTAGTTTAGTACTTATGCCTCTAGCGTTTTGATAATATATTTTTATAGAGTGTATAATGTTTATCATTTATAAATCGTGGTCCCCAAAAAAAAAAAAATTAACAGATCTACACCCAAGCGTCTGCGAACGTCTTTCAAATATCTGCACTAGTATTTACGTACAATTTTTATTATTTGTAGTACACAAGGAAAATCGCAGTAAAACCTGTGTATAGTACAGCGGACTTAAGTTCGCCCCAAAGCGAATCATACCTGACTTTCATTGTTCGGAAATTTCGCAAAAAACCATACTTAATGGAAAGCCAGTCTAGGGTTCCACCGAGACTCGAACCGTCGTCCTACCAGTACTGAAGTTTAGAGGCGAGCGTGCTAACCACTAAACCATAGTACCTGCTCCTAATAATAATATGTTATGCTAGGCTAAATCCGCAAGTAAGTTTAAAGGTGGTCCAAAAAATCGAAAATGAATATAAAAATGAGAAAAATAAAATGATTTACAAATGTTAGGGCCATAATCATTTTTCAGTATAATCATTAGCACAATCCAAACACTTTTGGTAGCGTATGAAAATTTTTTTCAAACTATTAGCGTACTATAGCGGGCCCTTCTTCTGCATCTAAGGGTTGAACTCTAATTTAACCTTCTTATCATTTCCGAATTGCTTGTCCCTCAAATGAACTTCAAATGCTGGAAGCATGTGGACATCACTAGAAGCCTAATCTGGAGAGTAGGGTGGGTGGTCGAAAATGTCCTATCCAAAATTAGTCAACAAATCTTAGGTCAGTCTTGCTGTGTGTGGTATTGCATTGTCGTGAAAGAGGAGTACTCCTTTTGTCAGAAGTTCGAGACGCTTCTGATGAATGTCTGCTTTTAGTTGGCGTAGAGCATGACAATGGTCGGCTTTACACCGAAGACCTGAGATCATCAAAGGTAATGATGCACACGAGCCGCAAATTCAGACCGTTTTTTTGGGTTCGAATAATTTTATAATTTTATGAGTGTTTATTGTGCTAGCAAACTTGTTGGGTGCTGCCTGCTCAAAAGTGAAATCGGATTGATTACTGTCTGGTGTCGTGTAAATACTTGTGAATATAAATATTGAGAGTAGCATCAAGACGGTGAATCTTTCAGGTAACGTATGTTTTGCTTGAATGTATTTTTGGACACCTTTGATCAGCTGGACTACATAGATCTTATTTGTCGGCAAAACTTTTTTTCACGCTCTTTCCGAGGCAAAATTTTTGCGTAATTGGAAAGGTCTAAACCCGTTCCTTAGACTTACCAGTCAAAAGACGTTTTTTGAACGTGTCAACAACTGTCCTAAGTCAGACCAAATAATGTTCTGAAAACGTTTCATGTTCCAAATAGGTCCTTAGAACATCTCTGGAACATTGTATGTTCAAGAAACTTTATTTGGACTGACTTAGAACGTTTTTAAGTCGTTTTAATGATGTTCCTTAACGTTTGTGTCCACTGGGTCGGCATGAAGCCGACCACTAACGATCAACATTGAAGCGTACCGGACTTCTCACAAAAAGAGTACAGCTGTTCTACGACAACTCTTGATCGCATACAGCAAGAATGACCCAAGATTTGTAGATTAATTTTTGGATGGGACATTTTCGAGCAAACACCATACTCTCCAGACATGGCTGGTAAGCACTTCAGGAATGATGAGGTGGCGAAGACAACGCACATTTGGAGAAATCGGGAATTTACTGTTCATAATGGACCACAAACTTCAATTCCTCGCCAATTATTATTTTTTAAATGCTTAGGATATTGCACGTACACTCTGGGAATTGTTATAAACCATTGATATATCAAATTAATTCCATAAGGTACTAAACCGCAACAAAAAACTGTATCATCATTGAAAACGCCTAAATATCCCATAGGAGTAGTATTTGAAAATGAAAATAACTATTAGTTAACAATAACACTTTTTTTCAATATTGTAATAAACAAATTGTTTTCTTTCACGAAATATTGTTTTCCTCATCAAACAACTTTCAAATTGATTCTAAATTATAACAAATAGCTACAGAAAACTATAAATGTTAAATATTTGTATTGTTAAAAACAATAATATGTAGACAAATTAAAAAATTTAGAGTATTTCATCGAAAAAAGTTATTTCTTTCTTTGCTTATGTTTCATCAAGAAACTGTTCATCTCAAAAAGATCTACTTTACTTGAGACCATTTTTTGATAAGATACATATTTTCTGTTTTAATCGTGAAAAATGTTATTAAAAATAAAAAATTCCATTTTGCAGCGAAACTATACGAGATACGAGACAAATTTTAGAGAGTGCAATTTTTCATCTCAAAAAGATCGACAAATCTGCGTCCAAACATTTTTTGGATAAAAATCATATTTTTGTTTTATCGTGAAAATTATTTTCAAAAATAAAAAAATCCATTTTGCACCAAAAATATATGAGATATGAAAAGAAATTTCAAGAAAAAAGAATTGGTTACCCAAAGAAGATTAACAAATGTTTTGTTAATTATTTTTTTATAGGACGTGTAGTTTTTGTTTTAATCGTAAAAAATAACATTAAAAATTTTTTTAATTGAATATTTAGAAAATCAACACAAGATTCGACAAAAATGAATAGACAAATGTTGTTCACCCATTAGAAATCGACAAATTTGTTATGATTCATTGTTTAATAACATTCGTAATCTTTGTTTCAATCATGAAAAAGGACATTGCAAATAAGCAAATTATACTTTCGAAAAAAAAGACACAAGGTGCAATAAAATCATTGATAACGATTTTTTTTTGCCGGAATTAGATTTGAAAATTTGATTTCGACTTTTTTTTCCTCACGAAACACGTGATGACAATGTGTTTGTTAAAGCCTAAAGAGCTTCAACAAAAGAGAATTCACAATCACTAAATTTCAGTAACTTTTAGTTTTGAAAGTCCTATACAAATGTGTGGGTGAAGTACAATGATCGAGCGCATAATTAAAATTAATTTGAAAGTTGCTTGATGAGAAAAACAATACTAAGAAAAACAATTTGTTAATTAGAATATCTTCAATAATGGAGACTATTAACCAAGGGTTGTTTTCCATTTCGAATAGTACTCCTATGAGATACTTGGGCAGTTTCAGTCCAAATAAAGTTTTCTGTTCTTTTTTTTTTTTGTTTTTTGCGGATGAGAACCTTAAGAAAATAATTTTTTATAACAATTAGCTTAAATTTCAAACAGAATATTTATGTTCCTGAAGTGTATCTGCAATAATTTTGGTAAATAGCGACTTCTCTCAAGTCTTTTCTTCGGAAAAAAAATAATATTCGTGAAATGTCTGATTTGGCGTTCTATCAGTTTAGATAATAAATCACACAGAGTGAAATTAAAAAAAAGTGGATTATAAACAGTAATTTCTTGATTTTTCGCACTGTGCTAATTGTTAAAAAAATTGTGCGTTTTGTTTAAAAAAAATATTTTCACGCGACCAAAAACGTTTAGATCAAGCTGGTGATCATGTAAAAAATTATTATAACCCTACCATTTGTAAATATTTTTTTTACATTTGATGCATTCTCCTTATTTTCATCACCTTTAAACTCACTTTTGGACGGAACCTCGTAATTAGATTGCAGAAACGTCAGAAGTCGTCATAAATATTGTCCGTTGGTTGTCTTGCTGTTCGTTTCACCATTTTCGATTCTATTGCTGAGATCTGAAAAGAAAGCAATGTTCTATTTAAAAATTATCCATATATCTCAAACAAAATACCGAGGGGCTAATTACTCTGGATTTTTTTTCTAATCGTGAAAAATAACATTATCATTTTGATTTCCACTTTTTTGTTGTAAGTTGAACTTCTTTATTTAAAAAGTGAATTCGTTTGGTTAGAGATACATAATTTTAGGTAAAAATTAGTTTCTTTATTTGTTTCAAATTAAATTTTTAACTAAAAATGTAACTATTTTGTTAAATATTCAACTGCTTGGCTGAAAACTACTTTTTTTTTGAAAATTCATATTCTGGGAAACAAAATTAAACTGTTATGTACAAATATTTTTTTTTTAAATAAAAATGGATCCTCTTGAATGCAAATTTCGCTACACCAAGTTTTGTTAAAGATTGATCATTTTCAATAACGAAATTCTACTCTTTAGTTAAAAATATGTAGAAACTAGCATTACATTCATTATTCAAACTATACAGTTAAAAATGTATGTTACTTTTTGGAAAATCGTCTTTTTTGGTAAAACATTAATCTTATCTGTTGAAAATTCATTTTCTTTTTCATAAAAATTAGTTTTTTTAACTGAAAATTTAACTATTATGTTAAAGATTCTTCTTTCTTGTTTGAAAATTCAACACTTTGGCGGAAAATACGACTATTTCATGAAAAAATTAACTCTTCGTGAATTTTTTTTTATTGAAAATAATTTTTCTGAATGGAAATTAAACTGCAACTTTTTTGGTTAATAATTGATCTTTTTAATTTAGAAATTCGACAATTTATGTTGAAAATGTGTGTTATTTGTTAAAACTTATTTTTGGTAGAAAGGTAATCTTTTCGGTTGAGTATTTAACTATTCGGTTCAAAATTTATGTATTGTGTTGAAAATTCGTCTTTTGGTTGAAAACTAACTTAAAAATTAAACTTTTTCAACTATGTGACATAACATTATTATTCCCATTACTGTATCAAAGTATATATTATTATTAATTAGATAGAAAATTCTTCTGAACGCAGGCAAAAAAATGTTTCTTGACAAATTGACATTCAGACGTGGTTTGTGAACCGATTTGAATGTTTTTTTTTCTACATTTAAGCTCATAAAATTCCGCATAAATCGGCCAGGGACGCTTTTATAAAAAGTTTTTAATTTTTTCTTATTTAATATCAATAGTGGAAAAGTTTTTAAAATTTTTTAAAAAGAGAGTACCGGTACATCAATGAAATAACTATCCAAGAAATTTGTTTAAACGATTGTTGTTAACAATGGAAATAGTTGATTGTCATATAAGCTTCCTAAGAACTTGGAAATTAGTTACTTACACTTCATTAGGTTGAAAAAACTAATTTTTTACCTCTAAAAATAGCCAGACAGTGCATTTGTTAATTAAATTTGTTTAAACATTCATCAGTTGTTTTTGGATGAATGAATCTGATAATTTCATGAAATTTTCGCATAATGTTTGGCTGATTCAATAGAAAAAACTTGATTCCTTTATATTTATTTTATATTTA
>CAKNYM010053038.1:488016-525799 GCA_932195095.1 Andricus curvator
TTATATTTATATTTATATTTATATTTATATTTATATTTATATTTATATTTATATTTATATTTATATTTATATTTATATTTATATTTATATTTTGGTGGGGTGTGGAATGTGTAGAGATTAAAGAGCGTAGAAAGTTAACGTTAAAGAAGTGGAGAAGAGGAGAGATAGACAAAAAGGAGTATAATAAGAGAAAAAGGGAACACGAGAAATTATTGGATGTAAATCGACAGGAAGAGAAGGTGAGGTACATGAAGGAGGTAAAAAAAGCAATAAAGGAAGGAAGGGAATGGGAGGTGATCAATAGAGAAAGGAGTGAATGGAAAGAAATCAATGAAGAGATAAGTATGGATGAATGGACGGCATATTTCAAACAATTACTAGGAGGGGTGGGTAGCAAGGTGAGGAGGGATGGTAGAAGGGTCAAGGAGGGAGGAATAGAAGTTGGGTATGAGTTGACCAGAGGGGAGGTGAATCAAGCAATTGAGAAGTTAAAACGAAAGAAGGCGACAGAAGAGGATGGGATGGAGAATGAAGCATTGAAATTTGGCGAAAGGAGGGTTAGAGAAGAGATTTGTGAAGTATGTAATAGAGCCTGGACAGGGGGAGGATGGCCGAAGGAGTGGAGAACAGGTTTGGTAGTTCCTTTATTAAAGAAAGGAGGGGGGGGAAAAAGTGGAAGATTATAGAGGAATCACTCTCATGCCAGTAACGTATAAGATTTACGCGGAGGTGCTTAGAAAGAGATTAGAAGAACAGGTAGATGAATAAGGAAGTATTCCACACAATCAAACAGGATTCAGGAAGGGGATGGGGACAGTGGATAACATTTTTGTACTAAATTATTTAGTCAACAAGAACCTGGGACAGAAAAAGGAAAACTGGTCGCACTCTATGTAGATTTTAAAGCAGCTTTCGACTCGATGAATAGGAAAGTTTTGTGGAAGGCCATGAAAGAAAGGGAGGTGGACGAAGAGCTGATTGAGAGGATCAAAGAGGTCTTTATGGAGATAAAGACAAGGGTGAGGATCGGAGAACAGAAAGGAGAGGAGTTCTGGACAGGGAGGGGTCTTAGGTGAGGGTGCCCGCTAAGCCCGTTGTTGTTTACCATATTGTTAGCAGACCTAGAAGAGAAAATGGAAAGGAAAGTTAAAGGGAATATAGTTCTAGGAAATAAGAGAATATGCTCCTTAGCGTACGCGGACGATGTCGTGCTTCTGGCAGAGAATGAAAGTGGAATGAACTTGCTAATGAGAGGATTCGAAGATTACGTGAGAGAGAAAGACTTGACAATGAATGTGACGAATACAAAGATAGTATGTTTCAGGAAGAGAAAGAATGAAGTAAATTATGGATGGAAGATGAATGGGGAAATGGTGAAAATAGTAGAAGAATTTTGTTATTTAGGATTCTGGTTCGAAGCGGGAGGTGGAAGTGAGCTGCAAGTGAAAGAAAGGATTCACTGGTATGGTCTGTGATGTGTTATGGAGTGGAGATTTGAGGATGGAAGAAGTACAAAAAAGTAGAAAACATGCAAGAGAGATTTCTGAGATGGGTTATGGTAGTGAGCTGGTACTGCCCAGGTTATATGTTGAGAGAAGAAACAGGGAGAGAGAAATTGGTGATAAGGCAGAGGAAAGGGTATGGAATTTTAAAGAGAAACTTAAAAGTCGTAAGGGTAGCAAAGTTGCACAAGCATGCCTGCAGGAAAGATTAGATAGAGAGAGGAGAGGAAACACGGGACTTTCAAGATGGGAGAAGGAGAGATGGAAAGTTATAAGAGAATGGAGAATGTGTGACGAGGGGAGGGAGCGGCAGGTAGTAGAGGAGGAAATGAGTAAGAAGCAGGAAGAGGAAAGGTTGGAAAAGATTATGGAGTCAAAATATAATAAATGGTATAGATTCATCAAGATGGGAGAGGTCCCACAATATCTAGGGAAATTAAAAAAGAAGTGCAGGTGGTCCAGGATGATACGTTTCAGAATGGGAGAAGGTATGAATGAGTGTAATTATCGGTTGAGTGAAGAAATGAAAGTGTGTAGGGTATGTGGGTATGAAAGGGAATCTTGGGAGCACGTGTTGGAGAGATGTACAGGGGAAGAGGAAGTGGGAAAAAGCGTGGTAGATAAAGTTTGGTGGATACTGAGCGGTTGTGGACAAGGGGAAAAGTGAGTTAGGAGCTTGGAAGAGAGAAGGGAAGAGAGAATGCATGGCAGGGAAGAAAATCAAAATTCAAATATGGATATGGAAAATTAGTGTCGCGTGCCTTTTAAAACCTTGAAGAGTAATGGTAAGAGGAAACGGAAGCCCTGGAAGGTCTCGCGCATTCGCTAGATAATAGTTATTAGCTAGTAAGATAATAGTTAAGAACTTGTGAATATTAAAAAGGCGAAGCGATTATGGATTAAGATGAGCATAAGGCATAGTGGTTAAGTGAAATTGTAAAAGATGTAAAGGGAACGGAGCACTCAAACCGGTAAAAGGGAGAGTAATAAAATACATTCATTCTTTCAATATGTTTCTATTATGCATTATAATGCTGATTATTCTCTAATCGCTTTCTGTTAAAATGATTCTCTATAGTGTATTTCCTATATAGTAGCTCAAAAATTATAGAAAAATCATTATAGGCCTATAACAATTTTCCTATCATATTTAGGCATTCAGAAGAATATTCAACAAAGCTACTGAATGACTGACGCGTTTTAGGCAATTAAAAGAAACTACCCATCCAACATTTAATTATTTTGATGTTCATCTTATTAATAAAATGAACTTTCAGCAAATAAGATAAATAATAGTTTTATGTCATACATATATTCAAAAATATTTTTAATTTAGGTTCATGTTTCGAAACTTTTAAAGTTGAACATTTTATTTTTATTATAAAAGTCGGTTACGAAAAAATTCATTGGCTAAATTTACCATTAAACATGCATGATTTGAAGCATGTTGGATAATAGATTAAAAAATTTACTGAAAAATAAACCATGTTCCTTTAATTTAAAGTAGATATATTTTTTAATTTTTGTTAATAATAATTATTAATGTATTATTTAATTGAAATAAATGATTTTTTAGGATTTTTTAATTCAACGATTACAGATCTCGGACTCTGTTAGGAATTAACTTTTTTTGGTTCAAAATCTTATTATTTGGTTCAAAATTTAATTTTTTTTTAGATTTTTTAGATTAAAATTTAATTTTTTTAACTAAAAAAAAAAAAATTTCCATCTTTGTTATTAAGAAAAAAAAAAACTTTTTTCAAAATCGACCTCGACAGATTTATACGGAATTTTATTAGCTTTAATACAAAAAATCGTTCAAACCGGTTCACAAACCGCTTCTGAATATCAATTTGTCCAGATACATTTTTTTGCCCTACATGAACACTTAAATTCCGAGTAATTGAGTCGCCAGGTGCAATAACATCCCGACGCTCGAAAACGCGTAAAAGTATTGTCCGATCTTCTCCTAAAAAGAAAATTTTCAAACTCGAAGAATCAATTTTTTGAAAATGTAGAGTTCTAGAGAATAAGAAAATGAAACTTTTTACTCTAGGAATTTTTTTTCCAAAAGTTTATTTTTAATAATAAACACGAAATATTGAAAAAAAAGTTTCTCCCTGATTTAATTAAGCTTTAAAACTTAAATCGTTCTAACTCGGCCAAATATTACTGAAATGAGTTCATATTTGTAGGACATATTAAAATACTCCAGCCATACCCAGGGAATCATAAAAAAGGTTACAATCGCTTATTTAAATAATATTCAATTGCAAAATGAGGTCAATCGACAATTGTGTTTTCTTGGTTTCGCCGGTAAAAACTATCTAGGTAACTTCAACTTTCAAACAACTTCCAGTGAGTACTTCGAGTACTTCGAGTACTTTTTCCAAAAATCTGGATATCTCAGTAAATTTCAAACGATTCGATAATTTACTGAGATATTCAGCTTTGGAAAAAGTACTGGACGTCTGCCCGCGCAATGAACTTGAGAACGCTGCCTGACAGAGCAGTCCTCACGACGCATTAGCTAACAGCGCGGGCAGACTTCGAGTACTCTTTCCAAATCTGAATATCTCAGTAAATTTTGAACGATTTGATATGAGATTTTCCAAAGAACTTCATTCAACATTGCTGAACAAATCATTGACTGGAAGTTGTTTGAAAGTGGAAGTTACCTAGATAGTTTTTACTGGCGAAACCGAGAAAACACAATTCTCGATTGATCTCATTGTACAATTAAATATTATTAAACAATAAGCAATTGTTAACTTTTTCATAATTTTTCAGGTATTCTACAAATATGAACTCATTTTAATAATATTTGGCCGAGTTAGAACGATTTAAGTTTTAAAACTTAATTAAATCAGGGAGAAACTTTTTTTCAATATTTCGTTATTATTATTAAAAATAAACGTTTGGCAAAAAAATTCGGTAAGGAAAAAGTTTAACTTCCTCATTATCCAGAATTCTACGTTTTCAAAAAATTCATTTTTCGATTTTGAACATTTTCTTTCTTTGAGACGATCGGACAATACTTTCACGCGTTTTCGAGCGTCAGGCTGGTTATTGCATCCGGCGGGTCAATTATCCCCTCGCAAAATATAAATAAAGAAATGAGATTTGAATAATTAGGAAATTCGAATAAAACAATGAAAAAACTCACCGTTGATTAATTCCTCACCAGTTCTCGCAAGTTTGATCATGAGCGTAATTCATGGCATCTTTCACTTCGTCACCCGTTGCGCATGGCAAGGCGGCGTAGATGACATCTCGTTTCGCATTGTTGAAAGCGTGACTTTCCAAACATTTAGCCTTTACATGATCTTTTGGCCAATGTTCATGAACCTCTTGCTGACTTAGAGATAATGCAGTAGATTGGAGATGTCGAACATATAATGTGATATTCTTGGTCCTTTGATTTTCATCATGAACTTTGCCACACTTTTTTTGCCTATCCTCAGCTTTTATATCAAAATATACTTCTAATACATCGAATGCGGTGAGACCGTTTTGCGGCATATACTTATTAGTAGACGGGCATTCCATAAAAACTGGAAATTGTGAAAATCAAATTATATAAATGATATGCACTTCGATACGCATGAGGCATCTCGATTAAATAAAAGGGTGGTCCAAACATTTTTTTCGAATTTTTGTGCATATCGACCGGAAATTTGTTCGAATCAACACAAAAATAAATCCAATTTTTTTAAAGGTATCTAGAGGTAACGAAAACCCCATGAAGTTTAAGACGTATTTCCCATGAGAAAAAAAAACATTTTTGTATTTTTTATTCAGAATCGTCAATATTAGGTGAATCGAAATGAAATTAAAATTTTCTCTTCACAATTAGCTAATGAATACCAATGAGTAATTAATTTTCGAATATCACCCCCATAAGTCTTTTTCATAGGGTTCAGAAAACCCCGATAAGTGAAAAACTGGATTTTGTGAGTTTTTGGTGCTACTTATGATTTCTTTGCGTTTTTTTTAATGCAGATCGTTTATGAAACATAGAATACTACTTTATACTGATGATTAGATGTTTACATAAATTGATTGAACAATTTATTATTAGTGTTAATATTAGCTGAATCGAGTTGAAACTCATCATTTCTCTTTACAATTAGCTATAGAACTTGAATGAAATATTACTTTTTGAATATCACTCATATAAGTATGTTTTATAGGGTCCTAAAGAAACGCTATTAGTGAGAAAATGGGTTTTGCCAGTTTTTGATGGTAATTATGGTTTTTTTGCGGTTGTGTAATGCAAATTATTTCTCATACATAGAACACTACTGTATACTAATAATGAGATATTCGCATAGATTGTTTAAACAATTTATTATTGTTTTTGCAATTTTCTCTTAGAATAGCGTGAGAAAGTCACGGTTTATTAAAAAATGTTCCACTTTTTGTCCAATTTTCATTTAGAGTGAGGTCATAGTTAATTAATGTCAAGAAATGACCTCTGATTTGTTTCAGAATTTTAAAAAAATATTTAGAGGTCGCTCAAGGTCATTTTAGGGCAAAAATGCTCATTCATAATTAAGTTGCCGCTATCCATCGATTATTGATCCCTGGCGCATCTAAATGGTATTCTTTCCAATTCAATATTGCACTTAGATTTTTTCCAGATTTTTACAATAACATTCAAAGGACGCTCAAGGCCATTTTAGAGGACAAATGGCCATTCCTAATCAAATTGACGCTATCTATTGATTATTAATTTCTGGCGCGCATGCATTTTGTTCCTTACAATTCAATATTGCACACAGATTTTTTTCAGATTTTTACAATGACATTCAAAGGTGGCTCAAGGTCATTTTCTTAATAAAATGATGATTCAATTAAATTTTCTCAAGTTTTTTTTCTATAGAGAGGCAGTGTCAATTTATTCATTCCATTTGAAGGACATTAAAGGTCATTTCGCAAAAAAATGAGCTTTTTGTGAATTGTAATAGTGAAAAAACAGTGCTTACACTTGCATATTAGATGGTAGTTTATCGTCACCTTAGTTTTTCTCTTTCTTTCTAAAAGGTGAAACATTACCCCTTCTTCTGCACTTATGATAATTAATTCTTCGGAATTACAATTTAAAAACGAAACTTCATATATTGATAAAGTTGCGATATCCTACTATTTTTAATTTAAAGCAAAATTAAAAAAAAATAACTACTGTGAAAAAGAAAAAATTGTTGAATGA
Source organism: Andricus curvator (assembly GCA_932195095.1). Lineage (NCBI taxonomy): Eukaryota > Metazoa > Arthropoda > Insecta > Hymenoptera > Cynipidae > Andricus > Andricus curvator. Next base: position 494,731 of record CAKNYM010053038.1, read on the forward strand.
CCACTTTTCGCAAAATGACCTGGAATGACCCCAATGTAATATTACACGCAGTTATTAAACCATTTTTGTTTAAATTATGAAACAAATTAGGGGTCATTTTCTCGGCAAAGGAAACAATTTGTAGGGGTGCCAAGTTGAATTTAAAATAAAGGATAAATTCCCAAAAAATCTTATTTGCATGTTTTCAAAATTCAAAGAAAAAAAAAAGATTTTCTGCAAAGCCCCATCGTTTCATTTCCTGCAATAATTGAAAAAATTGTTAATATAAGACATGCATCTTATCGGTTTTATGCGGGCCAAACCATTTTTGAGTCCCAAAGAATTTTTTCTCGTAAAAATATAAGTTTTGAATTTTCGTCCCATTTAGGACTTGTTAATTTTCTACAATGAGTGAAAATCAAATTAACTGGATAGTCATTTATGAAAACAAATTTTGCTATTGGGATCAATATTTATGAAAAAATGAAATTTCTGGCCACAAAACAGATTTTCGCCACTCTGTTTCTTTCAAACTCTTATCCAAATTTTCTGAAAAATTGTTTTTTTTTTTCTTAAATAGACGGCAAAATTCAAATACTCGTAACTCCGTGGAAACTTTTTTCCCCCATATCGGTGGTAATAAAATTATTCTTTACTTTTTCCCTTTCTGGAAAATTCCAAACGTGTTATTTCTTCTTTGTAATTTGTAATACGAATCAGTTTAGCTACTTATCTCAAATTAATTGTTAAGCATGACGAAAATCTTTATTTTTATGAGAAAGTGGAGAAAGCTATATTTATTTATTATATTTATCGAAACAATATTTTGGAACAATAGTTTACCAAATCCATTTCAATTTAGACAGGGTTCAACGCTTGAGATCCCAAAATCTCTCAGGGACGAAATATGTTGTTTTTTAGAGGTAATTAGGCGATATGTATTTTTCCGATTTTCAAAGAACCCAAATTTTTGTCTTAAAACCTTGAAAACATCTGATGTAATTAAGATATTTATATTTTCTTTTCGATTGTAATAGCCTTTATCGAAGAAAGACATCTTATCAGCATTATGCGACCTCAACCATTTTTGAGACCGGGAGTTTTTTTTCCCCCTGAAAATGTAATATTTGAAATTTCCTCGTTAGCTATAAAAGTTATCGCACAAGAAAACAAGATATTTTGTATGGAACTTCTTTCAGACGTGCAAACTTTTATGTCAAAATTCTTTCGTATCTGTAATTGTTTCCGAAAAAAAGTAGAAAATTTGATTGTGAGAGGAACAATGAGGATGCTGCTGAAATGAGATAAACATATTTTTAGAAACTTAAAGAAGTGAATAACGTTATGGAAAAAAATTCAGGTTTCTAAAAAAAAAAAAGAAATTTCTAGTTTACGTCTATTTGGTCACACTCGAACAGATTCGACGTCACTAGGCTATACAACTTAGTACCAATCAGGCCACTTTAGCTGCCATGTTACTTTTCAAAATTTTGACCAATAAGGTTTCGCGGCCGTCTCGGCTTTCTACTTGACAGCTGATCCAGCTGATTGTCTAAACTAACCTATGAATGCCTGAAGAAGAATAAATGGAACATAAAAGCCGCATGATGCGGGACCAAAGATATAAACAAAGAATGGATTTAGAAATCAGCGTATTCCCTACAGAATCGCGAGAGACTATTTCAATTTTGTTCTTTGTATTTGTTATTCATCATTATTTGATAATAATAAATAGAAGCCGATGAGAGGAATTCATGCATCGGAAATTGGAATGCATGCCTTTTTGCATAAAAAAATTTTTTCATAATTTAGGTAGTTTGAACTCTCCCGCGAAGAATGACGTCACAAAGATGTAGCCAATCTATGCGTTTGGCGAAAAATGCCGCGAGCAAGCGCCATATTCAAACTTTAATTAGGAAAAAAAAACATGTTTCTTATTCAATGAAAAATTCTTTCTTTTTGGAATATGTTAATGAGCTATTGAGGAATGAAAATATCTTTTTATCTCATTTCATTCAACATTCCCATTCTCCTGGCTACAAACTTTATTTAGCCAGCATCAAACTTACGTAATATCTTCCTTATCAATGTACAAATTAAAAAAAAAAAAAAATTTGAGGGTGGGTATTATGAGAAAATGAACTTTAAATTTTTTCAGAATACCAATAAAGGCTATTTTGAATCGAAAGGAAAATAATAATTATGTCAATTATATCAAAAGTTATAGAGGTTTGAAGAAAAAGTTTGGGTTTTTCGGAAAACAAAGCACAAATTCAAATAGGCATAAACTCTTAGAATTCCTTTTTTTTTTGCAAATGGGAGAAATACGTAAAAATATTGCTGTTTTTTAGAGGAAATTAAGCGATACGTAGTTCTCCGATTTGCAAAAAAAAAAATTCTAAGAAGTGATGCCTATTTGAATTTGGTGCTTTGTTTTCCGAAAAACCCAAACTTTTTCTTCAAACCTCTATAACTTTTGATATAATTGACATAATTATTATTTTCCTTTCGATTCAAAATAGCCTTTATTGGTATTCTGAAAAAATTTAAAGTTCATTTTCTCATAATACCCACCCTCAAATTTTTTTTTTTTTAATTTGTACATTGATAAGGAAGATATTACGTAAGTTTGATGCTGGCTAAATAACATTTGTAGCCAGGAGAATGGGAATGTTGCATGAAATGAGATGAAGATATATTTTTATTCCTCAATAGCTCATTAACATATTCCAAAAAGAAAAAATTTTACATTGAATAAGAAACATCTTTTTTTTCCTAATTAAAGTGTGAATATGGCGCTCGCTCGCGGCATTTTTCGCCAAACGCATAGATTGGCTACATCTTTGTGACGTCATTCTTCGCGGGAGAGTTCAAACTATGTACCTAAATTATGCAAATTTTTTGTTATGAAAAAAAGCATGCATTACAATGTATGAATGCCTCTAAATGGTTTTTGTTTATTATTATCTAACAATAATGAATAATAATTACGAAGAAAAAAATTGAAATTGTCTCTCGCGGTTCTTTAGGGAATCCGCTGATTTCTAAATCCATTCTTTGTTTAATATTTAATCCCGCTTCATTCGGCATTTATTTTCGATTTCTTCTTCTTCAGGCATTTATAGGTTAGTTTAGACAATAAACTGGATCAGCTGTCAAGTAGAAAGCCGCGACGACCGCGAAACCTGATTGGTGAAAATTTTGAAAAATATCATGGCAGCTAAAGTGGTTTGATTGGTGCTCAGTTGTAAAGCTTAGTGACGTCGCATCTGTTCGAATATAACAAAATAGACGTAAACTGATTTTTTTTTAAGTATTAGAAACCTAAAAAAAATAGTTGTTTTCTCCATAACGTTATTCTCTTCTTCAAGCTTCTAAAAATATGTTTATCTCATTTCAGGCAGCATCCCCATTGTTTCTCTCACAATCGAATTTTCTCCTTTTTTTCGGAAACAATTACAGATACGAAGGAATGTTAACATGAAAGTTTGCACGTCTGAAAAAAGTTCTATAAAAAATGTCTCTTGTTCTTTTGCGATAACTGTTATAGTTAACGAGGAAATTACAAAAATTGCATTTTCAGGGAAAAAATTCTCCCGGCCTCAAAAACGGTTTAGCTCGCATGATGCCGATAAGATGCCTTTCTTCGATGAACGCTATCAGAATAAAAAAGAAAATAATAAATATCTCAATCACGTCATAAGTTATCAAGGTTTTAAGAAAAAAATTTGGTTTTTCGAAAATCGGAAAATATGTATCGCCTAATTACCTGTAAAAAACAAAATATTTCGAAATATATTTATATACGAAAACATAGTATAACCCTTATAAAGGCTAATCCATTTTATAAGTCGGAAGCATTTTTTTTCTGATAAAATATTTTTTTTATTTTTTCCGTGAACAGAGCAAGATGCCACAAAAGAATAATTTTTTTAATAACATTTTTCAGATGTGCAACAGTTATACCACAGAATCTATAGCTAAAAAAAATCAAAAACATTTATATTGTCTATAGGAAATCTTCTAATCGAATGAAAACTTCTTATCATGAATTGATTTTTAAAAATTGCTATTTTTAAGAAAACATTGTCTAGACTTTTTATTTAATAAAAAGGAAATTATCAGAGTTGTAGCATTTCTGAAATTAAAAAAAAATGAAAATTTTAAGCCAAACAACGCCATACCAGAATATCACAACAACTTTCTGAATTTTCTTTGAAACAATTGAAAATTCAACTTTTGATCGCACAAAAAAAAATTTCCATTTTGCGGTCAAACTATGGAAGATAAGAAAAAAGATAAATAGACAAATATTATGCAACCAAAAAAGATCTGCAAATTTTTTATTAATTACTTTTTGATTGAACGCATAGTTTTTATTTTATTCGTTAAAAAAACATTAATAATTACAAAATTAAATTTTTGGAAAAACTACGGAAGGTCCATAAAAAAATTCATTGAGAAAAATTGTACTCCCAAAAAATATCTATGAAATTATTATCAATTATTTTTTGATGGAACGCGTAGTTTTTGTTTTAGTCGTAGAAAATAAATTAAAAAACAAAAAAATTAAATTTTTTGACAAACGACACAAGCTATGCAAAAAATGAATAGACTAAAGTTGCTCACCCAAAAATGAGCTGAAAATCTGTTTCCAATAATGTTTTGAGAGAACGCATAGTTTTTGTTTGAGTCGTAAAAAATAACATTAAAAATAAAAAATAAATTTTTTTTGAGAAACTACGCAAGGTACGAAGAAAAAAATCAATAGACAAAAGTTGTTCACACGGAAAGAATCTACTAATTTATTATCAATCGTTTTTAGATAGGACGAGTAGATTTTCTTTTAATCATAAAAATTAAGATCTAAACTAAAAAAAGAAGAAAAAAATATATTTTGTAAATTTTATTCAGAATCGTCAATATTAGCTGAATCGAGTCTCTTCACAATTAGCCATAGAATAGTAATAAAATATTTCGTTTCAAATATCACCACCATAACTGTGTTTTATAGGGACCCAAAAAAACCCCATATGTGCACAAATGGGTTTTGCGAGTTGACATAAAATACATAAAATAGTACTTTATACTGAAAGTTGGATGTTCACAGAAATTGTTTAAACAATTTATTATTGTTTTTAGCAATTTTCTCTTAAAATAGAGACAGAGAGGCGCGGTTTTTTGAAAAAATTTCCACTTTTTGTCCAATTCTCAATCAGAGTGAGGTAATACTCAATTAAATTTAGCAAAAATAATTATTTTAATATATTATTATTGTTGATAGCTATGTTTTGCTATAATAATATTAAATAGTTGCAGTTTTTTATGAAATTTTTAACTTTTTGTCCACTTATTATCAATTAGAGTGAAAAAGTTATTTCTTCTAGTTAATAGAGATAACTGTTTTAATAATTAATTATTATTGTTAATATCATTCTCTTCGATTAATGGTAAAAAGTTGCGGTTTTTTCTGAAATTTGAAATTTTGTCCACTTTTCACTTGGAGTGACTTACGAATTAATGAAGTTTAGGAAAAATAATTCTTTGAATAAATTTTAATTGTTTATAAATAACTTTATCTATATTAATGGCAGATTGTTGCGCTTTTTCCTGAAATTTTTAACTTTTGGTCTATTTTTCACTTATTGAGGTAATAATTGATGCAAGTTAACAAAAATAATTGTTTAAACAATATGTTATTGTTTTTAATTATCTTTTCCTATGTAAGTGCTAGAATGTTGTGTTCTTTTTAATTTTTAACTTTGCTTTGCTTCTTCAGTTATGAACAAATGATAAATAAACATGAGAGATAATCATCTTTTGAACAATATCTTTATTTCTTGTGAATTTCACTTAAAAAATACAATACTATTTAAAAAATGATTCTTCTTGAGTTTCACTTATTATTTTTTCATAACTAAAAAGTCAAAGCAAAACCAAAATTTTCAGAAAGAACCAACTTTCTAGAATTATTCTGAAAAAAGATAATTATTAACAATAATCATTTGTTTAAATAAGCATGTTTGTGAACTTGCATTATTTATTACTTTACTAAGTAAAAATTCGGTAAATAGTTGAAAATTGCAGGAAAAACCGCAACAATCTAGTATTAATAAAAAATATGATATTTATAAACAATAATGATTTAGTTAAATAATTATGTTTGCTAAGTTGGCTTTACTATTAACTATCTCCAAGTGAAAGGTAGACTAATAGTTTAAAATTTAAGAAATATCGGAAACTTTCTAGCCTTAATTAAATTGAATATTATAAAAAATAATCATGAATTGTTTAAACAATTAATTTTGTTCAATTTCATTAATTATTTACCTCACTCTAATTAAAAATTAGACAAAAAGTGGAAAATTTTGGAAGAAACTGCAATTTTGTAGCATTATTCTAAGAGAATATTATAAAAAATAATAATAAATTGTTTAAACAATTTATGTGAACCTATAATTATTAGTATAAAGTAGCATTTCATGTATAAGAAACAATTTGCATTGAAAAAACTGCAAAAAAATCATAATTAGCGCGAAAAACTCGCAAAACCCAGTTTTTCACTTATGGGTTTTTTTTGGGACCCTATTAAACCCTATAAACACCTCTAAATATCATTAAAAAAATTAATTCATTTTTTGTAATTTTGAACCAGTTTCCGGGCGATATTCATGAAAATTCGAGAAAGAAAATTTTGGACCACTCTAGTGTAACATTCTTCACTCTATTGAAAAAATAAGAAGGTCATGTTGTGAAACTGTTATCTTGACCTAGTCTGTTTCTGTTTTCGAAATATTGCCTTCTGATTGTGTCAAAAAATTTATGAAAATAAGAATTTTAAATAATTTTAAAATTACACTGGATCAGTCGAATTCTACAGATTTTATTAGCGAAAAGTGGACAAATAAAAATAGTAAATGACTACTTATCCGATTAGTAAAAATATTTCCTGTTTCAATATTTAAAAACAAACAATTGCTTCGTGAAAATGTGTAATATTATTTGAGACTGTATGAAGCAATCAAAAAAAGATTTCAAATTCAAAAATATTTTCTTCTGATTGCTTGCACTAAGTTCAGAAAAATGAGAATTTTGTTTAATTGTAAGAGATAAATAGGCTATGAATTAATTATGCATATTCAGTGTCCTTACGTGCTAATTTTCAATAGAATTCTGATTTCGATTTTTAAAAATTGATATGGTTGTGCATTTTTATAGCTTTTCATAGAAAGCAACAATTATTCAAGGAAGCGTGGATTTTTGAAAAATATATTTTTTAAAAGGCTGTGAATAAATAATGACTTGTCGTACAAGAAAAATTTCATAAGATTACAAAAGTTTTATCTTGCGTCAAAGATTAATAAAAAGATTAAAAATAAATAAATTATCGTCATAAAGGATTTTTATTTCTAACAATTGTATGCCTGAAAGAAACCTGAGCTTTCCCCTTTTTAGTAACTTATTGTTGAATTGTGGGCTAACAATGTTTTATTCATGAAAATAGGTGTTAACTAATTTTTTTGAATATAGAATTTGCTTGGTTAAATCAAAACTTTTTTAATATCGATAAAAAAATTTGGTCTTCAAAAATAAAGGTCAAGAATCAATTTCATTTTTTTTTATTTCTGTCTTAAATAAAGCTGAGGTTTTTTCTTTTGAGAGAGTCTTAGACTACAAAATTATTTTTAGAGCGATGCTAATTTTTTGGTTACATTAAGGATTCGAAAGAAATGATAAATTCTAAAGAATTTTATACACGATTTTCAGATTCTTTGTTTTCAATCCCAATAACATTGCAAAATATCTTTCATAGGGAAGCAAAAAAAAATTTGTTTGATTAATTCAATTTCTTCACGTATACTCACCGAAATAATATGCCGCCAAAGCAAAGATTAAAAACTTCATCATGAATGTGTATGAAAATATACTGACGTCGGGGTACTGTTTTTGGGCTACTTAAATACTGAGATTTTTGACAGAGTAACCTTTCAAACAAGGAAAACTCACACACAATGATAAGTTTTTTATCCGTATTTGGTGTTCATTTATCTGTAGTAGAAAACGCGTCTACAAAATATTTGTTCTTCTGGAAGATTCACGGCCAGTCGTGAAAACTAGGTCTGAATAACAGAAGTTTCAACTACAATTTTAAATTCTAGGAATTTTTTATAAAATTCTTTTCGAAACTAAATTTATAAATTTCGAATATTTTGGCTATTTTTCCGCAATCCTGGTCAGATTTGTTGAAACAATTTTCTTTAACAAACTAATTATTTACCAACAAACAAAATTCTAAAAATGATTGTTAGCATTTCCAAGCAACAGTGAAATTTCTTTTCTCTAATTACTTTTTTCTTAGGATAGACTGATGCAATTTCCACCACTACAAACAAATCATTTCTTAACAAAATTGAAAATTTTTTTAAAGTTGTAGCTTAGAATCTATTGCTTATAAAAATGTTTAGCTTGTGCATTGTGTATCTATAGATTAGATATCTTGAAAGGGAAACGAAAATATCTTCCGCTTCAATGAAAAACACTCTGTGTGATTTGGTCTTATAAAATTACTATTCTTAAGACGAAATCAAACTTTTAATTTGTTAATAAAAAATCATACAGGCCAGCCAGTTTCATAATTTTCCCTAAAGCCGTTACAAAACCTTTACCTAATATTAATACAAATTTTTATTTCTTATGAAATTTCTTGCTTCATTGTTTATAACAATTGTTATAAATAAAAACTCTCAATGACGAATTGATTTTTTAAAATCTTTTTATTAATCTTTGACACGAGTTAAAACTTTTTATATCTCGCGATATTTTCTCGTACGACGAACCATTATTTATTCATAGACTTTTAAACAATATATTATTTATAAATGCACGCTTGGTTTAATGACTGCAATTTTCCATAAAAAGCCAGAAAAATGTACAATAGGGCGGTCCGCATGTTTTTAAATGTTCATGCATAACACCGGCAAATTTGTATAAATTTGTAATACAAATGAATACTTATTTTTTTTCAAAGTCAACTACATAAGTCTGTTTTATAGGGTCCCAACGAAAACTCCATCTGTGGAAAATTCGGTTTTGCCTATTTTTGGCTCTAATTATGATTTTTTGTGGTTTTTTTAATATACGCTGTTTATAATACATAAAAGACTACTTTTTATTGATAATAGGATGTTCACATAAATTTCTTACTTAATTTTTTATTGTTTGATTGGGGCAATCATCAATTATATTTGATAAAACTTTAAAATTTATTATTATTTATAATAATATTCATTAAAATAATTATAAAAAATTTTGTGATTTTTTTCTAAAATTTTTGTCCACCATTCAATTAGAGTGAGGTAATAATAATAAATAGAAGTTGAAAAAATAATTGCTTAAAAAATGAAATTTGACAAAAATATTTGTCTGAAGAAATTATTATAGTTTATAACAATCTTCTCCTCTATTAATGCTAGATAGTTACGGTTTTTCTAAAATTTTTACATTTTTGTTCACTTGTTACTTGATGAATAATAATTAATGTGCGTAACAAATATAATTGTTTAAACAATTAATTACCTTCTCTTAGAGTAATGCCAGAAAGCTGTGGGTTCTAGTGCAATTTTCAGTTTTTCTTTGACTTTTTATTAACAAAGCAAGTAATAAATATTGATATTGATTCTCAAAAAAGGCTCTTAATGACTAATTTATGCAAAATTTACATTTAGTATGATTCTTATGGAAAGTTTAAAGACTATTTCAAATATCTGTTTTATTTCAGAAAAATATATTAACAAGAAAGAAAGTAATTGTTTGAAAAATAATTATCCTTATCTTCCTCGCATCTTTCTAGCAATTGAAAAAAAAAATTATCTGGAAGAAAATAGTCATGAACATTAACAAATTGTTTAAACAATTATGTTTCTTAAATGTAGGGTCCGGATGCAATCAGAGGACGAGCGCTCGAAAACGAGAATAATTACTGTCCAAGCGTATTCTGATATCCAAATTTTAGAGTTTAGAAAATTAAATTTGAAAAAAAATATAAGGGCTTATAGAGAATGACAAAGCTGAACTTTTTTATATGTAAAGTTTTTCTTTCCGATGTATATTTTTCATAATGAAATTGAAAAAGGAAAAGAAAAATTTCCCAAACTCAATAATTTTTTAAAACATAAATCATTTTTACTCAAATATCATTAAAAGTGTTTGCAATTTGGTATACACATGCATTTTATCATAGCGATGCCTAAAAAATTAAGAAAAAAAAGTGAAAACTGCAAATTGTTTAATAATCAAAAATTTCAAATTGAGACTTGATGGTAAGCACGTTTCTTTAGTTTCGGCGAAGTAAGATTTCTTGTAAATTATTATGTCGATTCATTAAATATTGACGGAAATATCCATTTTATTTTTCAAAAGAAAGAACAAATTTTATTTGTAATGATGACTTCAATATTTGTTTCTTATCTTGCAATAAATTTTATTATGTTACTCTGAAAAATGTATCATTTCAATAAAGTTATATGATTACAATTCATAATATGTATCGGTATTGAAACAAAAGTATTTCCATTGTCTTGTTTTTATAATTAAAAAAAAGTGCGCTTCCAATTAAAAAAAAGATTGTCATTCAACATTTTATTGCAACTTCTGCCGTTTTTCCATAAATTCACTTTCTTTATTTTCAATATTATTTTTCATTATTTAAACTCAAAATACGCATCCTAGCGTAAGGTGCTTCTAAGCAAATTTGTACATATGATTGAAGCGAAAAATTTTGATAAATAAAATGTTATTGTACCTTGTCTCCTTTCGCTAAAAAGTTAATTTTTTTCAACATATTTTTATAACAAGAGTCTATAACAAATTTTCGGATACTTTTTGATTAAAAAAAAATCTGCTCGCCCTGTCTAAAAATTAATAATAACAAATCTGTAGATCCTTTCTGGGTGAACAACATTCATCCAATGAGTTTTTTTCGTACCTTGTGTCGTTTTAAAAAAAAAAAATTTTATTTTGAATGTTACTTTGTACGATTAAAACGAAAACTACGTGTCCTATCAAAAAATTATTGATGACTGTGGATAAGTTTTCACTCTTTTTTGAAAGAGCAACTTCTGCCTATTCATTTTTTTCATAGCTTGTATCGTTTGTCCAACAATTTAATTTTTTTATTTTTAATGTTGTTTTTTACAAATAAAACAAAAAACTACAAATCCTGTCAAAAAATGATTGATAACAAATTCTTAGCTCTTTTTTGTGTGAACCTTCTGTCTCATAATTTTTTTCGTAGCTTGTGCCGTTTGTCCACAAATTTAATTTTTTTCTTTATAATTTTGTTTATTTGAATAAAAACAAAAACTACGTATCCTATAAAAAGTGATTAAAAACAAATTTGTAGATCTTTTTTCGGTACACAATTTTTGTTGATTAATTTTTTTTTATCTTGCATAGTTTGGCCGCAAAATAGAATTTTTGAATTGATTATTACAACACTAAGTGAAAAATTGACTAACAGTAAAAAATTAATACAGGAGAAGAAAGTTAAAGAAAAGATATTATTTAAAATAGTAGATTTTTTAATCAATCATGTTTGTTAACCGGAATTAACTATTACCTCACTAGAAGCAAAAAATTGACAAAAGTGTGAAATTTCAGAAAAAGCCGCAACTATCTAGCATTACTATAGAAGAAGATACTTATAAACAAAAATAAATTGTTTAGACAATTTATATAAACACCAAATTATCAGTGGAATGTAGTATTTTATGTATAAGAAATAATTTGTATATAAAAAACGCCAAAATAAATTCATACGTAATTAGCGCCAAAAACTCGCAAGCCTCAATTTTTTACATATGATTTTTTTCAAGACCCTATGAAACAATCCAATGGGGTCAATATTCAAAAAATAATTTTTCATTAGTATTCAATATTTAGTTGTGAAAATAAATGTCTAGTTTCAATCGTGGGGCTTGAAAAAACCTCTATCATTTTTTTTAACAACAAAAAACGGCGATATGCATCAAAATTAAAAAAAAAAATCCAATGAATTTTTGAACCACTCTGATGTACGATAAGGAATAACCATAACAAATTTTGAAAATCAAAAGAAGAATTCTGTTGAAAAGTAGCACATGAGGATCCGTGATATGCACAATTCATTTATAGCCCATTGATCCATTGAAGCTTAAAAAAAATCTTATTTTTCTTCATTTCGTGCAAACAATCCGAAGGCAATGTTTCGAAAATGGAAACAGACGAGGGCATGTTTACAATGTCAAGATAAGGCCTTCTTCTTGTTTTAATAGTGTTAAAAATGACTCTTCATCGCATGATTTTGGTAAATTTTTCTATTTCTCACTCTTCCTGGTTTGACAACATTTTTTAAGTACTATATACAGTCCTAAATAATATTATAAGTTTCCACTAATCAATTTTAATAATCACCAATTTTGATTTCAGGATACAGTGAAGTTTTGTGTAAGAGAAAAAGTAATTTAATTTAATTCAACTAAACTTTTTTAAGGGATTTAATTCCTAATTATTTAAGCTGATTCTCATTAAAGGCAAATAATTTTTACACGCCAAGCTTGCTAAATGATTGCAACTGTCTGTGGAAAATTATGAAAATTTCCAACCAAAAACATTTTAAAAATTCAAAACAGAACGCTGTTAAAAAGTAGAACGTGAGGACCCTGACAGTGCACAATTTATTTATAGACCAATGATCCATTATAATTTAAAGAACGTAAAAAATGCTTCTTTTTTCAAAACTGTGTTCAAACAAAAAACAGGAAATCTTTTAAAAATGGAAAAAGACAAGGACACGTTTACAACTTCAAAATGAGGCCTTCTTATTGTTTGAATATCGTCAAAAATGTCACTTGATCGCATCATTTTGTTAAATTTTTCTATTTTCCACTTTTCATGTTTTCACAACCTTTTTTAATTACTATATACAGTCCTAAGAAAGTTTATATATTTTTACCAAGCAATTAGTTGTTTTTTTCAATTAGGTAATATCTTGACTAATCAAATTAGTAATTTAGTACTAATCATTAGCGGCTCACTTTTCGGTAATCAAATCTGTAAAAGGTATATAGTAATTAGTTAAATTTTAAAATTTGTATCTTATGCTTTGAAGAAACTGAGAAATAAGAATGAACTTCTTCAGACATTCCAGTTCATCATTATTCAAGGCAAATCATTTTATCAAAGTTTTTTAAGTAATCACAATTTTCTGTGAAAAATAAGAGAAATTCACAACTAACGAAATTTTTTGAAATCGGAAACAGAACTCTTTTAAAAAGCAGGAGGCCACCGAATAATTGTCATTTTAGGATGGTAAAAGATTTTTATATTTGTTAAATTTGCTCAAACTATTTTGAAGCAATCTTTTTAAATTGCAGACAGGCTATGTCATGTTTTCAGTCTTATAAGTGACATTTTATTTTCAATTATTATATACGGTCCTTAGTAAATTTATTTATTTGTATTAGGCAATTATTTCCTTTTCACTATTGACTTAGGAAATTAGTCGAGTAATCGAAAGAGTAAATTCGACGAATATTTTGTGGCTCTTTTCGTTAATAGAATCGGTAAAATTTCACTAGTAATAATCAAAATTATCAAGCCTTTCAAAGTATCTTGAATTCTTTTAAAAAAAAGACCCTGTTTGTCCTTGAATCTTATGCATGTATCTGCAGGTCAGAAAAAAAACATCTGCTCTGTCACGGGAAAATCTACCTTTATATTATCTATTATTTTCCGACATTTCAGATGAATTGAATGATACTATTCAGAAATAAGAATTGAGAAAAAAGAGAAAAAAGAACATAGTACAAGTGCTTGATAAAACAAACACATTCAAAATCAAGAGAGGAGACCAAAACGATAAGAAATGACCTTGAACTTCTAGAAAAAGATTATCATCTTCCAGTCACATGGTAATGTTTATTGAAGATATGCTTCTTAACGCCAAATATGACACTTAGAAAAGGAAGAACTAAATTTAGTGACAGTAATTAAATTTAATTGATTAAATGAAAATAAAGTCTGATACTTTCGTCTGTCAAACTATAGGTTGAACATGACCTCTTTAGGTCAATAGAAATTCATCCGGTCCCTCATAAAAATGTGGGTTTGCGGTAGATATTTTTTATTCCCCAATGTTTTTTTATTTTTTTTTATGCTCAGACTTGCGATAAGAAAATTCAAGATCAACGCTAAGCAATGAAGGGATTTGTCCTGAAAATAATTATTTTATCAAAAGAAAAATCATTTCTTTGACTCCTCATGATTGGCTGACGTGATGGCGCAAAGAATTAATATCAAATTGGCTATCGATGAAAATAAAAAAAATCAAGCAGGAAACTTAAATTTATTACTTCGAAGATGAGAAAATTATGCTCGTCTTATCGGAAACTGTACTCTTCTCTGAAGAATTTTGTTCAATTGTAGGATCGTCATTATCCTTTTCTAAAGAATGGATGTTCTAGGAAACTCGCAATTTGGATATTGGTATTATTTTTGACTTTTGCTTTGAATATTGGCTCATTAGTTCAATAGGAAGGCACATAAATTTTCCTCAAATTTCTTGCCAACTTATGAAATTTATTTCAAGTGCTTCTTCTGGCATTAAGAAACTTTTTAAACATGCGAAAAAGATTTTTTCAAAGTTTTAGTAATAAAAAAATTGTTTTGAACTTTTTCTTAGCAATGCCATATTTTTCCACCAGTTAGGATATTACAAATTTTGTTTTATTTCTTACCAAAAATTTCTCACTTCTTCGAAATTCTCTCTCAATTTTAGAAATTTGAATAAGACCTCTTCAAGTTCAGTGTGTCACTCGAGGCCCTCTTTTCGTTCTTTCAGGACCTAAGTAACTATTCTGTATTCATATGTGATTTAATTCTGGATATTTGATTTGTTAATACATAGTGAAAACACTTATGGATAATAAGGCAGAGTAATACTAATTTTTTTGACGCTAATAATTAAATTTCTGGAGAATATTATTGAATATCATTTCCTCTTCTTCTCATTGGTCAAAATTAAAATTTTTTTATTTAAAATCAGATGAAAATCAAAATTGTTGAGAGAGAAGCAATTTCTTTCATCAGACCGAAAAAATAAAAAATGTATTATGCAAAATTAATAATGTGACTTGCCATTAAACCGAGCATTACAAATTTCACCATTTATTTTTCCTTCAAATGTGAGGAAAATGATGAAGCATTAAACATTTGTGCAAAATTAGTTCCTTTTTTGATTCATGTTGTTCAATGTTTTTTAGCTTTGCTATCGTAATGTATATGAACAATACCTACAAAGTGAGACTATTGAAAACTGAAACCATTTATTATTAAAAGAATTTTTGTAAATAAAAAAAGGACACAAATATAAATTAAGCCCTCTACAGGTCCTCCAAAAGCCTATTAAGACCTACATCTAGAGCTCTAAAGTAGGACTGAAATTTTGACTCGGGTCTTATGGAATTATAAGATCATGGACTGCCGATACAAGTAACTTTTTATTCAATGCTACATTTTTTGGTTATAACATATAACATATATTCAAATATTTGCATTTATAAACATATTTTACAAACGATTATTCAATGAATTAAATTCATTTATCAAACAATTAGGTATTAATTATGAATAATATATAATTTAAATAAATTTTTCGCAAAATTTAGGATGAATCGTGGTCCCCCCAAGAAAAACTTTACTAATTCTACACCCCAGCGTCTGCGCCCGTCTTTCAAATATCTGCACTAGTATTCACCTACAATATTGATTCTTTGTAGTACACAAGGAAAATCGCAGTAAAACCTGTGTATAGTACAGTGAACTAAAATCTAGCCGGAGCGAATCATACCTGACTTTGCAGTTCTTGGAAATTTTGCAAAAAAATACCCACTTCATGCAAAGACAGTCTACGGATCCACCGAGACTCGAACCCTCTTCCTATCAGTGCTATGGCTTAGAGGAAAGCGTGCTCACCACTAAACCAGAGTGCCGTCTTATGGTAATTATATTTTATATGAGAATCAGTCCGAAAGTTAGTTTAAAGGTATCCGAAAAAATCAGAAATGCATGAAAAAAAATGTATGCAAACGTTAGAGTTATAGTCATTTTTGAACATCATCACCAACCCGATCCAAACATTTTCGGTAGCGTATGGAAAAAATTTGCGAACCATTGGCCTGCTATTGCGGGTCCTTCTTCTCCATCTAAATGCCAACCGCTGTCTTCACCTCCTCATTATTCCTGAAGTGCCTACCCCCTAAAGTGAACTTTGAATGATGTGAACAAGTGGAAATCATTGGAAGCTAAGTCTTAAGAGTAGGGTGGGTGGTCGAAAATGTCCCTTCCAAAATCAGTTAACAAACCTGGGGTCATTCTTGTTGTATGCGGGCTTGCATTGTCGTGAAATAGCAGTACTTCTTTTGTGAAGAGTCCAGGACGTTTCCGATGAATCGCTACTTTTATTTGACATAGAATATGAAAATATCGGTCAGCATTAAAGCGTCCTACTCTTCATAAAAAGAGTACTGCTGTCTCACGACAATGCACGACCGCATACAGAAAGAATGACCCAAGATTTGATGATTGATTTTGGATGGGACATTTTCGACCACATTACCATACTCTCTAGACTAGGCTTCCAGTGATTTCCACTTGCTGCCAGCACTCAAAGTTCGTGTGGGACAAAAACTCTAGAAATGATGAGGTGCTGAAGACAGCGCACATTTTGAGGAATTCGGAATTTACTGTTCATAATACACTATAGCCTACAATTATTGACCGTGTTGATGCATGTCGATCACTTTTAAAATTTTCAAAAATCTTGTCAGATTAAATTAAAACCTTGAAGACCATACTCATCACATCGAGACGAACGATCACTCAGCTGAGATGATCGTCTCGTCTCGATCGACTTTTTTGATTGCAAATTCTTGATCTCCATTATATTTCAGTTCCATCCAACTATGTTTTAAGCAAATCTCGATTTTGTCCAAAAATGATCGACGTGAATCACTAACCGAATTTTATGTTTTTTTCTTTCAATGCTGTGGATCAAATACTGCAGAACGACTTCAGGTCTTATTTTGTAATTTCTCTTTGTGGAATTTATTATTCAAACAAACAGAACGTCAAAATTTGATATTTTAGGAATATTATATTTTTCCGAAGAAAAGACAAAAAGAAAAGTCTCTATCAGAATGATTGCAGATACATTTCAGGAACAAAAATATTCAGTTTAAGATTTATGCCAATTGTTATAAGCAGTTTATCTAAACAATTATTTTCGTAAGTATTTTTTTCGATGTATTTTCGATTGGCTCAAATCTTATGCCAGATATAGATGTTATTGAAGATTATCTGCAAAAATTCTGATGG
The DNA here is from genome assembly GCA_932195095.1 of Andricus curvator. Taxonomy (NCBI): domain Eukaryota; kingdom Metazoa; phylum Arthropoda; class Insecta; order Hymenoptera; family Cynipidae; genus Andricus; species Andricus curvator. Next base: position 512,122 of record CAKNYM010053038.1, read on the forward strand.
ATGGCAATATTCCTGAAGTCTTTTCTTCAAAGAAAAAAAAATAATACGCTTTGCAAAATTTTCGGATCGGGCTGATGATTATGTTAAAAAGTTATTATTACCCGAACATTTGTAAATTTTTATTGTTCATTTTCTATGCACTTTTGATTCTATGTAATACATTTAAACTAACTTTTGGACAGACCCTCGTAAGTAGATTGCAAAAGCGTCAGAAGTCGTCATACATTTTTTCCGTTGGTTGCCTCGCCGTTATTTTTACCCTCTTCCATTCTATTGGTTGGCTCTGAAAAAGGAGGAATATTTTGATGAAAAAATATTTACATATCTCATAAAAAATACCGAGGGGCTAATTACTCCTGCAATCTGGAGTACACTCTTTAAAATCTCATTCAATCCCATGTAACCTTTTACAAATATTTCAGCATATTTGGAGAGAATTCAAGTGAATTTAAATTTTAAATAAATTCAAGTGACTTCAAGTGAATTCATATAAGGTAGATGTCCCAGTAATCGTGAGTTTTGAGGTCTAAACGCCAGAAGTAAGTATTTTCCGCATAAAAATACAGTCCTAAAATATTTTTAAGTAAGTTTGAACAGTGCTTGTTGTGGAAACCAAATTAGTTTTTTTTTTATATAAATAGTGCACGTGGGTGAAAAAATTAATTTGCATTGCCGGTCAAGAAATTACGGGACGGAAATTACATTTGAAAAATGAATGAATGAAAATGAAATGTATGGAAAAAAAAATTGCACGGGACGATCGGGACGAATTTTTTTTTTTTTAATAAAAAATAATTTTTGTTCTATAAAATTAAGTAAAATCTTCGTTTAGTTCCTTCTCCTTCGAGAAATATCGGTCACGATTATAGGGACGTTTCAAAAGCATAGTTGCTCGAGTAGTCGTGACCGGTCACGAAGACTAGGACAACACTGTCAAAATTTCATTTCCATATTTCATGACAATAATAATTTAATTAATTTAAAAAAAGGCGTGGAAAGAAATCGGAGGACTCACTTGTTACTAGGATCAGTAATCGTAATATAAATAAGTGCTTAAAACTGAAAAAAGGTGATGTAAAATATTGGAATGACTTTAGTGATTTCATTATCAATTTTTTCGTCTATTATCATTCTTCAGTGAAGCTGACATTTATTGAGTAGTTTTTGATTAGCTAACACTAATCTATACTGCATAATATGAAGAGAAATGTGTAATAGATATATAATTATTGATATTTTAAATATTTTGACAACGTAAACAGAACATAACCTCCAAATACACATTACCTTTTTAGTCACTTAGCCATTTTATAGAGCAAAGTTAGCTTATATGACTTTATGAAACTCAATATTATTTTTCAAACTTTATTTCAAAAAGGAAGGCAATTTAAGTCCACTATAGTGTAGTTATAAATAAAATAATAATTGCATTCAATAATATTTTTAACTGAAATAAAAACTAAACATTTGCAATTTTTTTTATGATTAATTATTATAATATCCATCAGACGTATTAGAACTATCAGAAGATTCGAATTTGAGGTTATGTTTTGACGGATTTCATGGCGGAGGTCTCAATCAACATAAAACTAACAATACATCTTTCATTCCATTAAAGTATAGTTAAAATACTAAAATACACTTAAAATACACCTCCAAATCGCTAAAAACTGATTTCAAGAAAACTTAACCTTTTTCAGGAAGACTGGGACAACGACTCACGATTACTAGTACATGGCAGATTTTAAAATCACGATAACTGGGACATCGGTGCTTTTTGACTTTCAATTGTTTATAAATAAAAAGTAATATTAAATATAATGTAAAAACAATTTTTATAATGTTCTAGGATGTTCAATACTTCAATCGGTACCAATAATTTGTTAGAAAATTTTTGATCAATAAGTTCAATTTTATTTAAATTTAAGAGATTTAAAATAATGTCGACTTATTTAGATAAATTTTTTAGACTTCCAAAGGAAATATTTGAAGACCAAAAATTCCAAGGAATTTAAAAGTATTTTGTAGGATTTTCCTAGATTTGAAGGAATTTTTAGAGAAGTTTTGAGAAAAAAAATTAAAGTAAACTAAATTTTTCTCAGCAATTTAAAAGATTGCGAAGCATATTAAGGTGTTTCAAGAAATTTCATAAGATTTAAACGATGTTATTGTGTTTCTTAACACAGTTTTTAAAAATTAAAAAGGATTTTGAAGGATTTAGTCAATTCTATAGAGAATTTAGAAAAAATAAATAAATTCTATGTCTACAGTTTTCTGTAATAATTATTTTCTATAATGAAATTCCTATAATAGCGAAAAAATTATCCGAAAATCATTATAGGCCTAAACTAATTTTCCTATAATATTTTTCCGTAAAGACCATTAAATCTCAAAAATCTCTATAAAATATATAAAAATCTATATAAAATCTATGAACCCCATTTAATTTCGTAAAATTGTTTAAATCCAACCCGAAATGAATCTATTTAAAAAAATATTTTAAAAAATTATACTTAGAGGTCGCGCAAGCCATATGAAGTTTAACATGAATTTCCCATAAGAAAAAAGACGTTTCTGTAAATCTGATTCAGAATTGTCAATATTAGATGAATCGAGTTTAAACTCAGCATTTCTCTTCACAAGCAACCATAGAATATGAACAAAATATTATTTTTTATATATCACCCCCATAAGTCTGTATTATAGGGTTCCAAAAAAACCCCACAAGTGAAAAATTGGGTGTTACGAGTTTTTGGCGATAGTTATTATTATTTTTTTTTATGCAAGTTGTTACTAATAGATGAGAGACTGCTTCATACAAATAAGTAGATGTTTACATAAATTATTTGAATAATTTTTTATTGTTTTGAGCAATTTTCTCTTATTCTCTTATCTATTATTATGGTTAATAATATTATCTTTTAATAATGCTAGAAATTGCGGTTTTTTTCTGAAATTTTCAACTATTTGTCTATTTTTTACTCGAAGTGACTTAATCATTAATTAAATTTAACAAAAATTATTGTTTAAACAAGTAAGTATTATTTATAACTATCTTCATTTATATTAATGCCAGATAGTTAAAGTTTTTTCTGAAATCTTTAACTTTTTGTCCACTTCTCAATTAAAGTAAAGTGATAATAAATTCAAGTTAACAAAACTCATTGTTTAAGCAATTCATAATTACTGTTAATAATATTCTCTTTGCTTAATGGTAGAAAATTGCGTTTTTTTAATTCTTAACCATTTGTCTATTTTTCACTTTGAGTGACTTAATAATTGATTGAATTCCTCAAAATAATTTTTTAAACGAATCATTATCGTTTATAACTATCTTCATCTATATTAATGCCAGATAGATGTGATTTTTTCTGCAATTTGTAACTTTCTGTCCATTTTTCACTTAGTGAGGAATTACTTAATACAATTTGACAATTTTCTCTTATTCTCTTATCTATTATTATGGTTAATAATATTCTCTTTTAATAATGCTAGAAATTGCGGTTTTTTTCTGAAATTTTCAACTATTTGTCTATTTTTTACTTGAAGTGACTTAATCATTAATTAAATTTAACAAAAATTATTGTTTAAACAAGTAAGTATTGTTTATAACTATCTTCATTTATATTAATGCCAGATAGTTGAAGTTTTTTCTGAAATCTTTAACTTTTTGTCCACTTCTCAATTAAAGTAAAGTGATAATAAATTCAAGTTAACAAAACTCATTGTTTAAGCAATTCATAATTACTGTTAATAATATTCTCTTTGCTTAATGGTAGAAAATTGCTTTTTTTTAATTCTTAACCATTTGTCTATTTTTCACTTTGAGTGACTTAATAATTGATTGAATTCCTCAAAATAATTTTTTAAACGAATCATTATCGTTTATAACTATCTCCATCTATATTAATGCCAGATAGATGTGATTTTTTCTGCAATTTGTAACTTTCTGTCCATTTTTCACTTAGTGAGGTATTACTTAATACAATTTGACAGAAATAGTGGTTTAAAAAATTTATGATTGTATATAACGATCTTCTCTTAGAGAAGGGCTAGAAAGTTGTGGTTTTTTCTAGAACTTTAAGTTGTTCTTTGACTTTTTAGTTAGGAACAAATGATAAATGTTATTAGTAATTTAAGCAAAAAGGCAAACTAAGTGAAAAGTAGACAAAAAATTTAAAAGTACAAAAAAACGCAGATTTGTGTCACTTATCTAAGAAAAGATAGCTATAAACAATAATAAATTGTTTAAACAAGAATGTTTGGAAACTTTTATTATTCATTACTTCAATAAGTAGGAAGTGGATAAAAAGTTAAAAATCTTAAATCGCAACTATCTAGCATTAATAAATAAGAAGATAGTTATAAGCAATAGGAAATTTTCTACATAATTATTTTCGCTAAAAATATTAATAAACTTTTTTAACAGTTAATTTTGTTAACTTTAATTGATTATTTACATCACTCTAGTTGAAAATTGAACAAAAAGTAGAACATTTTTCAGAAAAAACTGCAATTTTCTAGCATTATTATAAGAGAATATTATTAACAATTATAATAAATGATTTGAACAATTAGGTCGGTTGACATGTATTAAGCATTACCTCACCATAATCAAAAATTGGACAAAGAGTGGATTTTTTTTTTTAATCTTGACTTTCTCACTCTATTCTAAGATTGAACAAAAATTCTTTTACGAAGTTATGCGTATTTGAATTTTTTGCTTTGTTTTTCGAAAAAAACACATATTTTTTGCCAATTTCTTTTTATCTTTGTACTATCTTAAGGAAAATACCTTTTGAGTTTTATGCGGGCTAAATAACTTTTGTGGCCAGGAGAATTTTTTTCATAAAATCGAATTTTCGCCTTTTTCTTGCAAACAATAACTTCAATATCTTGTACCATTTCCGAGAAAAATAAAAAAATTCAATTATCATACAAAAAAATTCTTTTGACATAAATTCTTCTTCACATAAATTGCCATATGTTCTTAGTCCTTCAACTTGTTTTTCTAATTTTATATATAAATGAACAATTGAAATTCGAAAATGCCTTCATTCATTTTTTTTATCATTCTGTGATATTTTAATGTCTCTATGCAAATTTAGATTCACAATAAAAGGTCAAACTAGAAGAATAAATTTGAATGCCAAACGACAAGGGTGTCCTGATTTAAAAACTACAAAAATAAATTATAATATAGTTAATAACAGGTTTGTACAGTTGAAAGAATTGGCTGCTCTGCTGCAACTGTAGTTTCCGAAAGAAATATTGATTTTTTTTTTATTTTCCTCGGAAATGGTACAATATATCATAAATTAGTAAAGGAAAATTCGATTTTATGAAGAAAAATTCTCCTGGCCACAAAAGTTATTTAGCCCGCACAAAACTCACAAGGTATTTTCCTTATGATAGTACAAATTAAAAAAATGGTAAAAAAAATAGCTAATATAAATAATATATTAAATATAACTTCGTCAAATTTTTTTTTTCACAAATCACAAAAATACGTATTGCCTAATTTCCTCTAAAAAATAACATAGTTTGTTCCCGAGAGATTCTGCGACTTCAAGTGTAGAACCTGCCTGATTTGAAATGAATTCGGTCAAGAGAGATGTTGAGTTCAACTCGATTCAGCTAATATTGATGATTCCGAATAAAATTGACAAAAACTTCTTTTTTTTTCTTATGGGAAATTCGTGTTAACTTCATGGGGTTCGCGCCACCTCTAAATATAATTTTTTTCCTTAAAAAAAAATTGATTCGCTTTTTTGTGGATTCGAACAAATTTGGGTCACCCTAGCGTACATCTAAAATCCGAATGTTTTAACCCCTCGTGAAATATAAATGAAAAAATAAGATTTTTATATAAAATTTATTTTAAGCAATAAGGTAGATGTCCCAGTAATCGTGGCGGTCCCAGTAATCGTCAGTTTTGAGGTGTAAACGCCTAAAGTAAGTATTTTCCGCATGAAAATACAATCCTAAGATATTTTTAAGTAAGTTTGAACAGTGCTTTTTCTCAATATCTCAATCAATATAAAACTAACAATACATCTTTCATTTCATTAAAGTATACTTAAAATATAAAAATACACTTGAAATACACCTCCAAATCGCTAAAAAATGATTTCAAGGAAACTTAACCTTTTTTACGAAGACTGGGACAACGACTCACGATTACTAGTACATGGCCGATTTGGACAATTTTATAAATATTTGAAGTCAATGAAATCTCTTACGGTGACGATTACTGGGACGTTTACTTCAAAAGAACTTACAGTGATTTCCTTGCACGTCTGGGCAAGTTTGATCATTAGCGAAGTTCAGGATATCGGACAGGTCGTCATCCGTCACGCATGGCAAAGCTGCTTTGATGACATTTGTTTTTGCCTTGGTGAAAGCTTCACTTTTCACACAGTTCTCCTTTACAAATTTTCCGGACCAATTTTCAGCAATCTGTATTTTTCCAAGAGCTACTGCTGCTTCTTGAAGCTCTGAAACAGCTTTTACGATGTTCTGGGTCCTTTTAATTTCATCATCAACTTTGTCACACTCTTCCTCGAAATCCTCATCCTCTATATCGAAAAATACTTCTAATACTTCTTTTGGGGTGTACCCGTTTTCCGGAATATCTTTATTATCCAAACATTCTGAAAAACCTGGAAATTTCCAAAATCAACATTATATTGATAATAGGTACTTTTGCTAGTCATGAAGAATTTAGATTGAATAACTTTTATTGAAGGTTTGTTTTAATTTCCTCAATATGAACAATAGTTCATATCCCAAACTATTGTTTGGATAAATTTTATTCTCTGAGAAAATCGTCTTTCACATTTTATGCAAAAATATAATTGAGGCCCGGATGCAAGGACCGACGCACAGTGGGCTGAATCTGAATTAGATTTTTAAATTTTTGTGATTTTCTTTTTTTTTATATAAATAAACAAAGGGAGAAAATGAGACATTTTTTAATTATTAGTTTTTATCTTCAAATCAAGAACTCAATTAATCCCATTCTCGACGAAAATGAATGTCGAAGTATACAAATAATATAAATAATTTACAGGATATAGAATCTAATTGTTATAAACAAATTATGTTAACAAAATGTCAACATATTATAAATTTTTCTTGCAATGTATATTTGTAAGATGAAATTGCTTGATTTTATCAACAGGATCATGTTTGATCATGAAAATTTGTTGTATGGCATAATTTGTTTATTTCATAAACAAATTTAAATTAAAAACTTGAATTATGTGAGTGGTAACATTGAATGATTAAGATTGTACATTCCATATTATTTGTTTATTTTATAAACAAATTTTATAAACAAATGCATAGTTTGGTCATTTATGAACAGAAAGTAATTTTTTTTTCTAATTCTCTACAAATTACATAAGTGGTAATATTTAGTGACAAAGAATTGTCAATTGATATTATTTGTTTATCTTATACACAAATTTGATAAACAAATGCATAGTTTGACCATTTATAGATAGAAAGTGATCGTTTTTCTTTCTAATCGTCTTCAAATTACATAAGTGGTGATATTTATTGACGACAAATCTTCAATCGATATTATTTGTTTATGTCATAAACAAATTTCATAAACAAATGCATAGTTTGACCATTGATAGATAGAAAGTGATCATTTTTCTTTGTAATCGTCTTCGAATTACATAAGTGGTGATATTTAGTGACGAAGAATTGTCAATCGATATTATTTGTTTCTGTTATAAACAAATTTCATAAACAAATGGATAGTTTGGTCTTTTAAAGACAGAAAGTAATAGTTTTTCTTGCTAATCGTCGTCAAATTACATAACTGGTGATGTTTGGTGAAGAATAATTGTCGATCGATATTATTTGTTTATCTTTTGAACAAATTTCATAAACAAATGCATAGTTTGACCATTTATAGATAGAAAGTGATCGTTTTTCTTTCCAATCGTCTTCAAATTACATAAGTGGTGATATTTATTGACGACAAATCGTCAATCGATATTATTTGTTTATGTCATAAACAAATTTAATAAACAAATGCATAGTTTGACCATTGATAGATAGAAAGTGATCATTTTTCTTTGTAATCGTCTTCAAATTACATAAGTGGTGATATTTAGTGATGAAAAATTGTCAATCGATATTATTTGTTTATGTCATAAACAAATTTAATAAATGAATGAATAGTTTGATTATTTATAGATAGAAAGTGATCGTTTCTCTTTCGAATCGTCTTCAAATTACATAAATGGTGATATTTAGTGACGACGAATTCTCAATCGATATTATTTGTTTATGTCATAAACAAATTTAATAAATAAATGCATAGTTTGACCATTCATAGATATAAAGTGATCGTTTTTCTTTCTAATCGTCTTCAAAGTGTCTTCAAAGTGATATCATTTGAAGGCATTAATAGAAAACGATCACTTTATATATATATGAATAATCAAGCTATGCATTTGTTTATTAAATTTGTTCATGACATAAACAAATAATATCAATTGACAATTCTTCGTCACTAAATATCACCACTTTTGTAATTTGAAAACGATTAGAAACAAAAACGATCACTTCCTGGCTATAAATGGTCAAACTATGCATTTGTTTATAACATAAACAAATAATATCGATTGTTAATTATTTCTCACTAAACTTCACCACTTATGTAATTTGAAGACGATTAGAAAAAAAGACTATTACTTTCTGTCTATAAATGACCAAACTATGCATTTGTTTATAACATTCTCTTATAAAATAAACAAATAATATCGAATGACCAATCTTAATCACTGAATATTACCACTCATATAATATAAAGGTAATGAGAAAGAAAAACAATTACTTTCTGCCAATAAACGCCTAAAATATCCATTTGTTTACATAATTTGTTTACAAAATAAACAAATTATACCATACAACAAATTTTCATTATGAAACATGATCCTGTTGATAAAATCAAGCAATTTCAACGTACAAATATACTTTGCAAGCAAAATTTCCATGTTAACATTTTGTTAATATAATTTGTTTATAACAATTAGATTCGATATCCTGTAAATCATTTATATTCTTTAGATACTTCATCATTTATTTTCGCGGAGAATGGGAATAATTAAGTTATTAATTTGAAGATAAAAAATAATAATTAAAAAATTTCTTATTTTCGCTCTTTGTTTATTTATATAAAAAATAGAAAATGACAAAAATTAACAAATCTAATTCATAGAAGCTCTTGTGCAACTATCGCTAATCGTTTCAAAAAAGAAAAATTGACAATCGGTTAACGTACAGCCCACAAATATCGACCGATTTGGACCAAGAAAAATTGAAAAGCCTGATTTTCAAATTAGGCTTTCATTTTTTTATAAATAGACAAATATGACGTAAAAAATGGCCATTTTTTCTATTTCATGTTCCTGGTGCTCGACAATGACAGGAAAATTGTTGAAATCGCCTAAGTTTCATAGAGTAACATTAGTTCAAGATGTTTCAATATTATATAATAAATAAACAAATTTTTATTAACAAATTATTTGTTGAAAGAAAGTTTTCTAGGATTTTCCATAATTTTACGATTTTTTAAGTTATATTGCAAGAAATTCTAATGGAAACAATATTATAATGAGAAAGTTTCCTCTCAGGATTATAATTGATTATATTAAAAACAAATTTAATAAACAAATGCATTAATCAGGCATTTTTCGACACAAAATTTCGTTTTTTCAACGTCAACTTTTTTAATTAGGAACTTTATGATAATTTTAGCAAAAATTATAATTTTTTTGATTAATCTCATGATTTTTTCAAACAAATTTAACAAAATAAATGTATTATTCGGGCATTTGCCGGTAGAAAAATTGTTTTTTTTTAATGCCAGTCCTTTCAGTTGGGAACTTTATGACAATTTCAGCAACCTTCATAATGAGTTGATAAGTTTCATGATTTTTTAAACAAATTTAATAAACAAATGCATTAATCAGGCATTTTTCGACACAAAATTTCGTTTTTTCAATGTCAATTTTTTTAATTAGAAACTTTATGACAATTTTAGCAATATTCATAATGAGTTGATAAGTTTAATGATTTGTTAAGCAAATTTAATAAACAAATGCATTAATCTGGTGTTTGTCGACAGAAAAATTCGTTTTTTTCGATGTCAACTTTTTAAATCGGGAACTTCATGAAAATTTCAGCTATATTCATAACTTTTCGATCAATTTTATTATTTTTAAAAACAAATTCAATGAACAAATGCAGTAGTGGGGCATCTGTCGACGAAAAATTCTTTTTTGTTTTCGATGTCAGACTTTTTATAATTGGGAACTTCATAATTTTAGCAAAATTCATTATGAGTTGACAAATTTGATGACTTTTATTAACAAATTTAACAAAAAAATGCATTATTCGGGCATCTGTGGATGGAATTTTTTTTTTTCGATGTAAGTCTTTTTAATTCGGAACTTAATGATAATTGATCGACTAATTCTAGTAGATCCTGAAGCTGCAGACTTATTAAAAGAATGTAAGTAATGATAAACTTAAACTGAAAGGACTGAGATTGAAGAAAAAAAAAAGATTTTTGGCGACAAATATCCAAATAAAACATGTTTATTTAATTTGTTTAAAACATCACAGAATTTATCAAATAAGTATGAGTGTTAATGAAATTATAATTAAGTTCCCAATTAAAAAGACTGACATCGAAAAAAACTTATTTTTTTGTCGACAAATGCCTGATCAATGCATTTGTTTATTAAATTTGTTTGAAAAAATCATAAAATTTATCAACTAATTAATAATGACTGGCATTGAAATGAAACGAATTTTTTTGCCGACCAATGCCCGAATAATGCATTTGTTTATTAAATTTGTTTAAAAGAATCATGAAGTCAATTAATAAATTATGAATTTTGCTAAAATTATCATAAAGTTCCTAGTTTAAAAAAATGACATAGAAAAATGAATTTTTCTGTCGAAAAATGCCTGATGATTGTATTTGTTTATTAAGTTTGTTTATAATATTAACAATAAAAATCTCAAGAAGAATTTTATTTATCTTTATTCTGTTTTTATCCCAATTTCTTTCAATATAACTTAAAAAAACGTAAAATTATGGAAAATCTTAAAAAAAATTCTTTCAAGAGATAATTTGTTCATAACAATTTTTTTTGTTCATTATAGAATATTGAAACATCTTTAAAAATCTTTCAACAATTTTCCTGTTATTGACGAGCAGCGGGAAAATTAATTAATTAATTAATTGAATAATAAAAAAAAATTAAATTAAATTAGAAAAAATTTCGACTTTTTTCATCATATGTGTTTATTTATAAAAAAATTGAAAGTCTAATTTAAAAATCAAGTTCGTTATTTCGAACCAAAAAAGTCATTTTTTTCCCACTGTTCGACGTGACGCTTGGGTTTTTATTCCTTCCTTCCCATTTGAGCTAAAATGAAGCGAAAAGTTATTTGAAACTTAAATTTTTTTAAATCACTAGAAAAGAATATGTGAATATAGAGCTTAAAGAAAAGCACCTTTTTTTTGTAAAAAAATTTTTCGTGCGATTCTAACTTTGTGAAAAATAAAATATGAACTGAAAAATTTGACGAGCGGAATTCCGTGCGTTTTTTAAAATAAACTCTCCGTAACTTTTTTTCAATCCAACCAAATGACCCGAAATTTGAATCCCAATTCACAATTCAAAAAGTGTCAAAGTTTATTTAAAAAAAAATCAAAAAGCGTAGTCCAAAATTGACGACTGAAAAATCCAAAAAATAAAATAAAATTTCCGACACTGTGAAATTCCCGATACTGTAAAATTCCTGAATTGGAAAATTCCCCATCAATAAAATTCCCGAGTTCATAATATTACCAAATTTGACAATTACAGACAGCAAATTGCCGAATTATCAAATACCTGAACTACCAAATTACCGAATTTAAACAAATACTTTTTTTTGTAAATATTATTTATTCGTTAAAAATACAATAGGCAAATATTTTTATTAAAATATTATTTTCAAAGTTCAAAGTTTCTCAAATTATTGTTTGGATTTAAAATAGCAATAATTGATGAAATTTGCATACAGGAACAAAATTTTCTTCAATTATTGTCATTTTAAATTTAAACAATAATATTTGAAACTTTAAAAATTGAAAATATATATTTTTTTAAATATTTTATTATTGTATTTTTAATAAATAGATAATATTTATGACAAATTTTTCAATCTTCAAATTCGAGAATTTTATAATTTCGGAATTTTCTAGTTGAGATATTTTATAATTCGGCAATTTTCTCTCGGGAATTTTATTCGGGAATTTTCCCAATCGGTGGTACTATAATCTACCAGAAATTTCATTATTCGGGGATTTTCCAATTCGGTCATATTATAAACTGTGCGTGAATTTTATTATTCGAAAAATTTCCAATTTGGTAAGTTTTAAATTCCGGAATTTTCTAATTCGGGAATTTTTCAATTCAGAATTTAATATTTCTGGAATTTTATTATCCGGGAATTTTCCAATCAGGAATTTACTTATTCGAAAATTTTATTATTTGGGAATTTAACAGTGTCGGGAATTTCATTTATCCGGGACTTTCCAATTCGGTGATATTATAAACTGTTTGGGAATTTTATTATTCAGGAAATTTCTAATTCCGGAATTTTTTAATTCCGGAATTTTCGAATTCGCGAATTTCGTATTTCTGGAATTTTATTATCCGGGAATTTTTCAATCAGGAATTTTATTATTCGGAAATTTTGTAATTCGGGACTTTCATTTTTCGGGGATTTTCCAAGTCGGTAATATTAAAAACTGTTCGCGAATTTTATTATTCGGAAAGTTTCTAATTCGGGAATTTTATTATTCGGTAATTTTGCTATTCGGAAATTTTATAATTCTGAAATGTTATTATCCAGAAATTTTTCAATTCGAGAATTTTCTTATTAGGAATTTTATTATTCGGGAATGGTTTAATTCAGAATTTAATATTTCGGGAATTTTATCATCCGGGAATTTTCCAATCAGGAATTTAATTATTCAAAAATTTTATTATTGGGGAATTTTACAGTGTCGGGAATTTCATTTATCAGGGATTTTCCAATTCGGTAATATTATAAACTGTTTGTGAATTTTATTATTCAGGAAGTTTCTAATTCCAGAATTTTCTAATTCGGGAATTTCGTATTTCTGGAATTTTATTATCTGGGAATTTTTAATCAGGAATATCATTATTCGGAATTTTATTATTCTGGAATTTTATGATTCCGGAATTTTATTATCCGGGAATTGCCCAATTCGGGAATTTTATTATCCGGAATTTTATTATTCGGGAATTGTTTAATTCAGAATTTCATACTTCTGGAATTTTATGATCGGGGATTTTCCAATCAGGAATTTAATTATTCAAAAATTTTATTATTGTGGAATTTTACAGTGTCGGGAATTTCATTTTTCAGGGATTTTCCAATTCGGTAATATTATAAACTGTTTGGGAATTTTATTATTCAGGTACTTCTAATTCCGGAATTTTTTAATTCCAGAATTTTCTAATTCGGGAATCTCGTATTTCTGGAATTTTATTATCTGGGAATTTTTCAATCAGGAATACCATTATTCGGAATTTTATTATTCTGGAATTTTATTATCTGGGAATTG
>CAKNYM010053038.1:525809-551823 GCA_932195095.1 Andricus curvator
ATTTTATTATTTGGGAATTTCACAGTGTCGGGAATTTCATTTATCAGGGATTTTCCAATTCGGTAATATTAGAAACTGTTTGGGAATTTTATTATTCATGAAATTTCTCATTCCGGAATTTTTTAATTCCGGAATTTTATTATCCGGGAATTACCCAATTCGGGAATTTTGAGTATTCGGGAATTTCATTTTTCGAGGATTTTCGAATTCGGTAATATTAAAAAAGGTTCGTGAATTTTATTATTCGGACAGTTTCTAATTCGGGAATTTTATTATTCGGGAATTTCGTTATTCGGAAATTTTATAATTCTGGAATGTTATTAGCCGGAAATTTTTCAATTCGAGAATTTTATTATTCAGAATTTCATTATTCTAAAATTTTATTATCCGGGAATTTTAAAATTTGAGAATTTTATTATTCGGAAATTTCATTATTTGGGAATTTCACAGTGCCGGGAATTTTATTTTTGCCGGGTTTTTCTAATTCGGTAATGTTAGAACTCATTAAATTATTTTTTGAAATTGTATAGTACTTTTGTAAATTTTCACGTATTTGTAAGAATCATTATGGATTTTTTGCTTGCAAAAGAACATTCGACGATTTGTTCTCGAGTTTTCAAATTTCACGAACATTTTAGAATATTTTGAGAAATTTTCAGAAAATTTTCGAAATTTCTTAAACGTGGATTTCTGCGAGGTTTCTCCAAAGCTTTCAAAAATTTCTAGAACAAACCTTTATCGTATTGCTTGTAAAATTTCAAATATTTTTTTTTTTTTTTGAATTTCCTGTCAATTCTTGTCTACTGAAAAATATAAAGGAATTTCATTAATTAGAGGACATTTTGGAAAATTATATTCAATGTAGGTATTTCTGAGCATTTTCAGAAATTTCCATGTATTTTAAAAGATAATGTTTAATATTTTATTTATTAGAAAGAAAATTCCTTGGAATGTAATAAATAGTTGAAAATCGGAATACTTGAAAATAATGTAGAAATTTCGAAATTTCTTCAGATATTTCAAGACTTTCTAGTAATCTTCCATATTTTAAAACATTTTTCAAAAATTTACAAACATTTTTCTATCTTGTGATGATTGTTTGGAAATTTTACATATTTTTAGAGAATTTTCGGGAGTTCTCATGATAAAAATATTTGTAAATTTGTAAAAATTTAAAATATTTATTGTTAATAAAAGAAAAGTTTAAGTTTTTGTGAGTCAAAAAAAAAGTTCTATTCAAGTCATTCCGTTGAAATGAAAAAAAATTATGCCGAGTTTAGTTTAAAAAACGCATTAAATTCCACTCGTGAAAATTTGCAGTTTATATCTTATTTTTCACAAAGTTGGAATCGCACAAAAAAATTTGCTACACAAAAATTATGCTCTTCATTAGGCTCTATATGCTCGTATTATTTTCGATTGGGTTTTCCAATTTGAGTTTCAGATTTTCATTTGATGAAGGAAATAACAATTTTTTTTCAAAATTCTATAATTTTTTCTCTAATTCAGAAATAAAAATTTCTTTTCAAATTATAGAAATGTTTTTCCGTCAGTTTTGAAATCCGTCAGGAAGTTTTAATAGAGTTGAAAATTAACAAAGTGGCAAAGATTTGTTTCTATAAGAAAGACATCCTGTGAGTTTTATGCGGCCTATTTGATTTTTGTGGCCAGATTTTTTTTTTCATAGAATAGATTTTTCTATTTTTTCTTGGAAAAAACATCAGATATAAAACATTTCTTATATAAGTAAATTTTTTAAAAATAAGGCACAAAAGAAAACAGCGGAAGAATTTTTTTCTAATAAAATAACTATTAAATTTATCTCGTAAATGCTGCAAGATATCACAAAAGATTAAGAAGTTTTTAAAGAACATTTCTTACATGTGCAAGCATTTATCTTATGTTTTCTTGTATATCTTGCGGTTTTCGAATGAGTTTTTTTTTTTGCGAAAACGGACTTTTTATATTTGGAACTATTTGAAAATTTTTGGATAGAGTTCATAAGATAATTATTTTTGTTAGAATTTCCAATACCTGCTCCTCATTTTTTACAACTATTGTCACTGAGAAAAACCCTTGCATGAGAAAATAATTTTTGTTTAAATTTTTATATTAAGTTCTAGCACAAAATAAAACTATTCGTTGCTTATTTCCTTTTACGTTGAGCCATTATTTATTCACGGCCATAATTTGTAATTTATTTGCGATCACCATTTTATAAAATTAAATTTACCAAAATCGGGATAATAAATGCGAGAATCCACACAGACCAATCTCTAAGTGAATTACATAGCCTACCAGTGTAGCTGTACAGTGTGCGTCTCTATTTACCATTTGTACTGTGATAACCTATATGATTATATTTCTCAAATATATGTCTTAGGAAGACTTCACGTGCTCATACAGAAAAATGTTAAGAGAGAATAATTTTTTTTTGTGTTTCATACCAAAGTTTTCTTTGTTCATAAACATTTGACAATATATTTATAATTAGGTAACCGAAGTTTCAAAGAAATAAAGATTTTTGCAAACCGACTGAGAAAGAATCGACTGGACTTTTCACCTTTTTTATTATCATTACTCCACTGATCTTTAGGTGTACTTTTCAAGGTTAACGTACTGAAAAGACGCAATAATAAAATATTTGTAGCTCTGTTGAAAAACAATAAGAAGGCCATTTTCAGAAATTATTCATGTGACCTAGTTTATTTCTGTTTTCCGAATATTGCCTTCTAATTGTTTGAACAAAGTTAAGAAAAATGAGAATTTTTTTAAATCTTAAAATTATAATGGATCAATGGGATATAATTATTTATGAACGTTCAGAGTCCTTATGAGGCACTTTTCAACAGAGTTTTGTTTTCAAAGTACAAAATTTTTTTCGTTTGTACATTTTTCTAATTTTCGATAGAAAATTACAAGTATTTAGCGAAAAGTGGGCCACTAAAGATAAGTAAAAAATATTAATTCGTTTAGTCGAAATGTTTCTTATTTTAATATTGAAAAACAACTAATTGCTTTGTAAAAATATATAAAATTAGTCAGAACTGCATATAGTAATTAAAAAAAGGTAATAAAAATTGGACAAGTGTAGAATAGAAAAAAATTAATAAAATAACGTTATGGTGGAACATTTTCAAATCTATTGGAACAATATGAAGACCCTATTCTGAAATTATAAATTTGACAATGGATCAATGGGCTACAGATTGATTATGTATATTCAGGGTCCTCATGCGCTTATTTTTGAATAGAATTCATTTTTCCATTTTGAAAATTTGTTATGGTTGTACATTTTTCTAGTTTTCCATAGAACGTAGCAATTATCCAACGGAGCCTGAATTTATAAAAAATATATGGTTTAAAAGGCTGTGAATAAATAATAGCTTGTCTAAAAAGAAATTTTTACAGATTAAAAAAGTTTTATCGTGTGTCAAAGATTAATAAAAGGATTTCAATAGAAACAATTCTGGTCATCATGGTTCTTATTTTTAACAATTGTTATAGACAGCAAAACAAGTATGCTCAAAAGAAAGCTGAGCTTTTCTTCTTTCAGTAACTTATTTTTAAAATGTTGGATAACAATTTTTTATTTATGTTTAAAACTTTTTTAATCTCGATACACAACTTTGGTTTTCCTTAGTTGCGATAGGATTTTTCTCGCCCTTTTCACTATTCGTAAGAATTTTGTAAGAAAATACAACTTTTTCACTGAAAATAACGTTCAAAAATCAATTTTTTTTTGGATAAAAGGCCACTTCCACTTGTTAAATATTTATCTCAATAGCAAAATTTGTTTCAGTAAATTACTATCTAGTTGATTCATTTCCACTTATAGTAAAACATTAATGGACTTAGGCTAAAAAATCATTTTTAGAACGATGCTAACTTTTTGGTTAAATGAGGATTAGAAAACACAGCTTCCTCAATATTTCTTTTGAACATTGTATAAAACTTGCAATTCGACAAAAATGATGAATTGCCAAATTTTTAAGACACGATTGCTAAATTCTTCATGTGTAAATCCGGAAAACATTACCAAATTTATTCCATACGAAAGTACACAAAATCTGATTAATTACATTTTTTCACGTATACTCACAGGCAGGAAGTACCACCAAAACAAGGAATAAAAACTTCATTATGAACTTGTGTAAAAATATACTGATTTCGGGGCACTGTTTTGGGCCACTTATATACTAAAATTTTTGACACAGTAACCTTTTTAACGAGGAAAACTTGCACACAATGATAAGATTTTCGTCTGCATTTGATGTTCATTTGTCTTTCGTAGAAAACTAGTTTACGAAAACTATTCGTTCTTATAGAGGTTTTATGGCTATGCTTGAAACTAGGTCGGAATAACAAAAGATTCAACTACGATTTGAAATTCCAGACATTTTTGATTACATTATTTTTGAAACTGAATTGGTTCATCCAAATCAAGTGAAAAGTTATATTCCAATTTAAGAAGTAAACATTTGTTTCATTTTGAGTAATGCCCTTTTTTCTTTGAATTACAAAAATTGATTTTTCTGATCATATTGTGTTATATATTTCAGTTTTTGGTTCTAATTACGATTTTTTTGCGGTTTTCGAAAATAAAAATTATTTCTAATACATAAAATACTACTTTTTACTGATAATAAGATATTTGAATAAAAAGTTTGAATAATTCATTATTGTTTTAGCAGTTTTTTTCTAGAATAGAGTTAGAAAGTCGCGGTTTTTTCCAAATTTTTCGACTTTTTTTAACTCTTCAGTTAGATTGAGGAAAGAATTAATCAAATTTAACATACCCTGGTGAACCAAATTTTTGCAAGAAAGTACATCATTTCTAAAACTGTAATTTTTTATTAAAACATGTACTTTTTTGTAGAAAAATGTACAAAATTTAACAAAAAAATACACTTGAATACTAATACCTAATATTTTCTTGTATTTCCTTGTAGAAATGTAGAAAGATTAACAATAAAGTACAAGTTTCTGCAATTCAAAAATTTTGTATAACTTTTTATTAATATTTTTTTTTACTTTCTTGTGAAAATCTACAAGGTATAACCGAAAACTACAGAATTTTACATTTTTTAATTTGGGTGTTTGACGTCAATTAGAACACTTTTATTTGTACGTAAATTTTTGTGGAAAATTAGAAATTATTACAAAAAAATACAAGATTTAACTAAAGTTGAAAATTGGGAAACTTTATTCAAAATTATTTTTTATTTGTTGGTAGTTTATTGTAGAAATATACAAGTTTGAACAAAAAATTTAAATTTTTGCAAACAATACTTTTAGAATCCGCATAGTTAAACAAATGTAAACGTTCGATTGAAACTTTATGAAATATTCTTAATTTAAAATTAATTTTTAAAACTAAACCTCTTATTCAATTCCAAATCCTAATCAAATATTGTTGCAATCTAAAATCTTTCATTTTTAAACAATTTAATTTGAAATTTTCAAATTAATGAAGATATTTTTTTGAATATTTAGCAATATTTTACTTTTCATTAAAAATAAGCAATTCTGAATCGAATATTAAAAAATAAACAATTTTGAATTAAATTATTCGAAATAGAAAGCCTCGAATCGTTAATATTTCAGACGGTTAAATCAAAACTTTGAACGTTACAATTTTAATTGCTCTATTTAGCAAATTTGTAATATTTCAGTGAAATTATTGAATTTTGATTCATGAATAACAATTAAACAATTATTAATTTGGAACAAATATAAGTCAGTTTCAGATATATTTATAAATTTTTATAAGATCCTACATTAATTAAAAACTGGAAAACTTTAAAAAAAATAAAAAAATAAATTCAGATTTTTGAAATTTCGAAATAAAATTGTGAGTCTTTTGCAAGATCTTTAAAGTTTTTAAAAAAATTCTTAAGTTTGCTAGGAAAATTTAAAATGATTCTTTATTTTGAAAAATTAATTTTAGGAGAATATTTAAAAACATTTTTAAACAATTTTTTGAATGACATTTAACAATAATTGAACAATTATCAATTTGGAAAATGATCGAGTAAATTTTATATATTTCATATTTCATATTTTTTTTTTTTTTCATATTTCATATTTCATATTCATATATATTTCATATTTCATATTTTATATATTTTATATTATATATTTTATATATAATATTTATATATTTATTTTTTATATATATTTTATATATTTTTATATATTAATTATATATATTTCGAAGTTTTGAAAAGATTCCAAAATAATTCAAGACGTGGAAAGATTACAAAACATTTAAAAGAAAATGCAAATTTTTGAAGATGTCGAACAATTGAAAAGCTTTCTAAACAAATGAAAAGGTTTTAAATGAATAACAAATTTGTATCATAATTCTTGGAGAAACGAACAATAAGTTTTTTGTTCAAAAATTAATTTTGATAGAATATTTAATAAGATTTCCAAATTAAAAAAAAGAATCGGAATGATTTCAAGGTAATTTTTTTACTTTTGCAGGATTTTCGAAAAATTGTAGGGAAAATTTGAGTTCCAAGATAATAAAATTAGGAATGATAACGTGATTTATATTTCTTAAATAGTTCAACTCACAATGTTTAGAAGTTAAAATTTAAAATTTTGCATTTCAAAGGCTTTTAATTAAGAAATTTTCATTTGAAAAGTTTTAAAATCTTTCATTTTATACGTGAAAATGATTCAGGGTTTGATTTAGCATTTTTCAAGATTTAATTTTAAATGTTGGAAATTCAAAAGTATTCCACTTTGAGTGTTTTAATTTGCGGCTCAGTTTTTATAACTTTAAATGAAAAAATTGTTATCGTCAAGAGTTCGAATCCTTTAATTTCAATTACCGTGATCAATTCTTTCTCAACTGTTAAATTTTTCTTTGCTGTCAAAATGTTGTTCTTTTTTGACCTAGGATGATAAATATTGAGAACATGACGTAATTATTCATTCATACTCAACATGACATAATATTGGAACATTTATTTATGTCAAATTAAATTAATTATAACATCAATCTAAGTGATAGCAGGAAATAGTCATCAACAATGATAAATAGTTAAATAATTAATGTTATCATCAAATTATCATTGAAAAGTAATATTGTATGTATTAGAAATAATTTGTATTACCAAAACCACAAATTAAAATCACGATAGCGAAAAGAAATGTTGGGTTTCAAGTCGAGTCACCTAATGTTGACGATTCTAAATAAAATTTACGAAGACGTAAATATAATGTTTTCAAAAGAAAAAGCATTTTTCGTGTATTCGAACGAACCTAGGAGCGATATGCATGAAATTTAAACAAAAAAATTATAATTCATTTTTTAACCACTCTAATATACCATAACAAATAACCATAACAAATTTCGAAAATCAGAAACAGAATCCTCTTAAAAAGTAGCGCATCAGGATCCTCAATATTTATCATTAATTAATACCCGATTGATTCACTGAAATCTAAAAACTTATTTTTCTTAATTTTGTACAAATAATCAGAAGGCAAACTTTTCAAAATGGAAAGAGGCTAGGTCACGTTTACATTTTCAGAATAAGGCCTTCTAATGGTTTTTATAGAGTTAAAAATGTTACACCATCATATCATCATATATCTCTGAGTTTGTAGTTTTCTCACTTTTCCCAATTTGAGAACCTTTTTTTTTATTATTTTATACAGTCTTGAACAAGTTTATATATTTTTAATGAGCAATTAGTTTTTATTGATCATTATTGGCTCACTTTTGGCTAATCAAATCTGTAGAGTTTCTCCACTAATTATTTAAGTTCAAAAATTGTATTTTATGCGTAAGAAAAAAGCTCAAGAAGAATTAGCTTCTTTAGAGACTTAAGTTCATCCTTTTTCAAGGCAAATAATTTTTGCAAAGTTTTCTAAATAATTGAAATTTTCTGTAGAAAATCAGAAAAATTTACAACTGAAACAAGATTTAAAAATTGAAAACAGAACTTTGTTGAAAAGTAGGGCATAAAGACCCTAAATGTGTATTAATAATTTGAAGGCCATGTTTACAATCTCACAATAGAACCTTCTTATTGTTTCATTAGAGTTAAGAATTTTACACCTTGTCTCAGTCTATAAAACTTTTATATTTTTTGCGCTTTCAAATTTTGTAAATCACTTTTAAATATTATATACAGACCTTATTAAATTTATTAATTTGTGATAAGCAATTATTTACTTTTCACTACTGAAATAGGAAATTACTCGAGTAATCGAAACAGTAACTTTCGACGAATCTTTTGTGGCTCACTTTTCACTAATTGATTCTGCAAAATTTTATTAGTAATAATTAAAGTTGTCAAGCCTTTGGAAGTATATTGTTAAAAAAACCTTTTAAAAAAGAAAGGTATTCTTTATCCCACTATGTTTACAATTGTTGCATGCTCAGACATGCGATAAGAAAATTCAAGACCAACGGTAACAAACAAATTCGTCGTTGACATAATTATTTTATCAGAGAAAAAATCATATTTTTGAATCCTCATGATTTGCTAACGCGATGGTGCCAAAAATCAATAAAAAATTGGCTTAGTTAAAAATAAAAAATCGAGGAGGAAATTTGAATTTATTATTCCGAAGATGAGAACAACATGCTTTTCTTATCGGAAACTGCAAACACAGACATGTAGACCAAGTTAGATAGATACCATGTATACTCTAGAATGTAGGTTTTCGAAAAAATTATTGAGACGATGTTTGAAAAATAATAATTTGAAGTAATTTAAACTTTTAGTTAACTTTATTCTCCAAATAATTTTGGATATTTGCATCGTTTGCGACTTTCCGCTTTGCTTATTGGTCCATTAATCCAAGCAGAACGCACATAAATTTTTCTCACATTTTTACCTAATCATGAAATTTAGTTCAAGGTCATGTGGCAGTCATTCCATTCCTACGTTACCGACATTTTTTGTGGATCGTACTAATTCAACAGGAGATAATATGAGATATTAAACTGAAGGTTTGGAAGAATGAGAAAAGTGACTAAGGAACGTTTACGTCCTAATACATTTTCACAATTATAAAAAAAAATAGATTTTGAAAAAGTTTTTCCAAAACTTGCAGTTTGATATCTCTTCTCGTGGAGAATTGGTATGATCCAAAAAAATATTGGTAAAGTATAGGAATCCGATAAGTGTCACATGCCCTTGAAGGTCTCTTTCTGTCATTAAACAACTTTTTTAAACATGCTACAAAGATTTTTTTTCAATATTCGTATTGAAAAAATTGTTCCAAATTTTTTTGGAAATTCTAATCATTGACCTTGTCTCTTCATTTATGCAAAATTATCAAATTTATTTTTTTGGTGTACGAGAAATAATTTTATTGACCTTACCATTATGTTATAAATTCATGAATCCCCAGTAGTATAACCTAGTTAAATTCCTTGTATACAAAATTAGTTTCAATATGAAAATGTAAAAAAAAAAAAATTGATATCGTTCTTTTTCTTCTAATGTTGCATTATAAAGCGCAATATTAAATTACTACCAAAAATGGCGCGCCACGCGCGTTTATTGTACGTTCCTTCTTTAAATTGCCGAATTATCAAATTACAACATATGCTTCATATTAAAATCCTATACAGTATAATAATTAATAATCTTTAATTAAAATGAATTTTAAATTGCTATATCTGCTTTCGTAGAATTTAATTTAAATTAAAGTGATCTGTGACTTTCGTTCAAATATAATATTTTGTACAATTTAAAATGATGTAATTTTGAATGCTTTTAGGTGATTATCAGACCAATCTATTAGGATTATTACATTTTCCAATCAGGAAAAGAAAACAATCCAAAATATTTAAATACATTTCTAAATTTTTTTTTTTTTACTAAAATTCAATGCATACGTATTACACAAATTATTTTTTTATATTAAATAAACGAAAAGATTTCTTACAAAAAATTGAGGTAAAACTATGTAAACTCAATTTGAAGAAATCTTAAAATTATTCATAAGCAAATCCTGCAGATTGGAAAGAATCATATGTTCAGTGTCTCTATTTAAAATTTTTTTTAAATTAAGATTGAAAAGAATTTCATTTTACTACGAATAATTTTTGTAAAATAAGCAGGAAAAATATTCATAATTAAAAAAATAAAATTCCAAAACAACCTCACTTTTCGGCTCATTAGAGACAATAATAAAATAATGGAAAAAGAGGGAGAAAAAGGGAAAAAGTCAACCAAAAACGAACCTCTCACTTTTTCCTTTCTCCGTTCTTTTTATACTACAGGGGGACCAACATGTTTCGAAGTCAATTTAAACCTCCTCATCAGGGATTATTTATAGGGAAAAACTAAAGGTATGAGCCTGTAAAGAAAATATTAATTAAAAATCAATTAAGTTTAATATAATCAAAATTATTTGTTGAGAATTTGATTGTTTAATAGAAAAGAAATTTTTCTATTATCTGGTCAAAAAAAATTACTTTAAACAATTAATTACTCTTTCCCAAACTTTATTATATCTTGAGAGGTTCCTCTTCAAATTGATAGCCTTGTCACCTTCTCTCTTTATGAATAACATCTCCATGAATTCTCTCTTTTTCTGATTTCTTTCATGATAAAGAATTTTAATATCATTCCAATCAAAGTCATGACCATTTGTAATCTTATGTTTTGAAAGGACTGAGTGATATCTAGGACTTCTGTGAAAATTATTTTCATGTTCATTTTTCCTAATTCTAAGAGCCCTTTTTGTCTGCCCTACATAAACAGCATTGCAATCTTTACAATTAATTTTGTAAATAACACATTTTTTGTCTAACGTTTCATATCTACACTGTTAAAAATGTTTGGAATTCTCCAACACTTCTACAATACAAGCGTAAATTGTAGCGTTTATAAATCGAAAATTGTGCACAAGGAATTCACGGAATTCATGGAATTCAGTAAACTAAAGGAATTCACGAAATTTATGGAATTCATTAAACTAAAGGAATTCACGAAATTTATGGAATTTACGGAATTCGCGGAATTCGCAAAATTTATGGAATTCACTAAATTTATGGAACTCACAGAATTCATGGAATTCGCGAAATTTGTGGAATTCACGGAATTCACTAAATTTATGGAACTCACAGAATTCATAGAATTCACTCGATTTATGGAATTCACGGAATTCATGAAACTTAAGGAATTCATGAAATTTATGGAATTCATGGAATTCGAAGAATTAATGGAATTAACGGAATTCACGGAATTCACCAAATTTATGGAATTCACGGAATTCATGGTATTTGCGGAATTCATTAAATTTATGGAACTCACAGAATTCATGGAATTCATGGCATTCACAATATTTATGGAATGCATGGAATTCACGGGATTTATGAAATTCACGAAATTCATGAAACTCAAGGAATTCGCGAAATTTATGGAATTCATAGAATTCGCGGAATTAACTAAATTTGTGGAATTCACGGAATTCACTAAATTTATGGAACTCACAGAATTCATAGAATTCACGCGATTTATGGAATTCACGGAATTCATGAAACTTAAGGAATTCATGGAATTCACGAAATTTACGGAATTCACGGAATTCACGGAATCCACGGAATTCGCCGAATTCACGGAATTCACAGAATTCATGGAATTCGCAGAATTCACGGAATTCATAGAATTCGCAGAAATTAAGGAATTGATGGAATTCACGGAATTCATAGAATTCATGGAATTCATGGAATTCATGGAATTCACGGAATTCATGGGATTCACGGAATTCATGAAATTCACTGAAATCATGGAATTCACTAAAATCATGGAATTCACGGAATTCATGGAATTCACTGAAATCATGGAATTCACCGAATTCATGGAATTCACCGAATTCATGGAATTCACCGAATTATTGGAATTCACGGAATTCATGGAATTCACAAAATTATTGGAATTCATGGAATTCACGAAATTATTATTATAATTCTCGGAATTCACGAGAGTCATGGCGTTCACAGAATTTATGGTATTCATGGAATTCATGGAGCTCATGGAATTCATGGAACTCACGGAATTCATACAATTCACGGAATTCATGTAATTTAATAAATTCTCGGGATTGACTGTATTCACGGAATTCGCGGAATTAACTGAATTCAAGGAATTCACGGATTTCATGGAATTTACGGAATTCACGGAAAATATGGAATTCAAGGAATTGACGGAACTTATGGAATTCGAGGAATTGTTGAAATTCACTGAATTAACGAAATTAATGGAATTCGCGGAATTCGCGGAGGAATTCCATGAATTCCTTGAATTCCACGCTTTCATTGAATACCACGAATTCCTCGAATTTCGTGAATTCTTTGAATTTGTGAATTTCTTGAATTTCGTGAATTCCTTGAATTCGTGTATTCCTTGAATTTCGTGAGTTCCTTGAATTCCGTAAATTCCTTAAATGTCGTGAACTCCATGAACTCCATGAATTCCTCGAATTCTATGAATTTCATGAATTCCTTGAATTATATGAATTCCGCCCATTCCTTGATTTCCTTCAATTCCTTGAAATCCTTGAATTCCGTGAATTCCCTAGATTCCGTGTATATATACCATTAAGCCATTTCCCTTTCAGGGTAGACGTGACACTACCCGATTCGGGTAGTGTTTCCAGGTGGATAGTTTCTTGTAGTAAATAACTGCAAGTGTGGGCTCACCAGACCCACGATGTGCCAACAGCACTCAGTTTTCTCGAATGGTCACCCATCCAAGTACTAACCGCGCCCAACGCTGCTTAACTTAAGTGATCTGACGAGAACTGGTTTTTTCAGAGTGGTATGGCTGTTGGCCATGAATTGGCCGTGAATTCTATGAATTCCGCCAATTTCGTGATTTCATCTAATTCCATGAAATCTTTGAATTCCTTGAATACTATACAAAAAAGTTGGGATTTGATTAAAATTAAGACCAAAATTAAAAAAAAAACATTTTCTTGATGCGATAAAATATGTTTTTCATTCGGTATATTTCAAATTTAATAATAATTTTCATAAACAAAAGTTTGGAACTCCCAAAGGATCTGTTTTATCTTCTATTTCAGCTGAAATTGTCATGGAGGATTTAGAGAATAAATTTTTTTTAATTTTTGAAACATATGGCCAAAAAGAAAATAACCATAATAACCAAAGAAATTAATTTTTAACTAAAATGATGAATCTTCAACAAAGAATATGAATTTTAAACCAAATAGTTAGTTGAATTTTCAAAACCAACAGATATTTTTTCTACCAAAGAAGAATCTTTTTCAATAAAGTTAATAAATTATCATCTAAAAA
Source organism: Andricus curvator (assembly GCA_932195095.1). NCBI lineage: Eukaryota > Metazoa > Arthropoda > Insecta > Hymenoptera > Cynipidae > Andricus > Andricus curvator. The sequence continues at coordinate 539,110 of CAKNYM010053038.1, forward strand.
AAATCAATTTTCAATCAAAATTAGAATAGTTAAAATGCCAGAAAAATAAATGTCTAACGAAAAAAAGAAAAGTAAATTAAAAAAATAAGAGTTTTTAGCAAAATTAATTAATTTTCAACTAAAAATATAAATTTTCGAGCGAAAATGAAATAGTCATATCTTCAGTTGAAAAATTAATTTTCAAATAAAACGAAACGAATTTTCAACCACAGAAATTATTTTTTAATCACAATGATTTTGTCCAAACAGTGGATTTTTCAATCCAAAAGATAAGTTTTCTATCAACAAAAAAAACGAATTTTCAACTAAACATTGCTTTTTCCAATGAAAGAAAGGAATTTTTAACAAAAAGTAGAATAGTTTAATTTTTTAATAAACAGATCATTTTTAACGGAAAAGATTACAGTTATATCAAAAAAGTTAAATTTTCCACAAAAAATGGAATAGTTAAAGTGAATTTTCAAATAAACAAAACTTAATTTTCAAAAAAGTAGATAAATTACAAACTGAAAAGATAAATTTTCTACCAAAAATAAAGTGGAATCACTTTCAGTTAGTAAACTAAATTTCCAAACAAAAAACAAACAAATTTGCAACAAATTAATTTTTAACCATAGAAATAAATTTTTAACCAAAAAGATGAAATTTCCACTAATAAGAGTAGTCTTTTACCAAAAACGACAGATTTTCAAGAAATAGTTAAATTTTCACCGAAAACAGATAAATTTTCAACTTACAATAGAATAGTTAAATTTTCAGTAAAAAAAAAAATAGTTTTCAATAAAATTAAAGTAGATTTTCAACAAAATAGTATCATTTTCAACCAAGAAGATTAAATTTCTATCAAAAAAGATAAATTTTCGACTTAAGAACATATATTTTGAACAAAACATGTACAAGTTAAATTTTTAGATAAAACAAATATTTGTCACCTAGAAAACATAATTTTCAACAAATTAATTGACCAAAAAAGATGAATTCCCAACGAAAAACGTGATATATTATATTTCAACCACAAAACGGATTTCAATTTTATACCAAAAATAGTTGAATACAATAAAAAAGATGAATTTTAAACAAAATAGTTTAAATCTTCAACCAAAAGAGATTAATTTTTTAGCCAAATATTTGCCATTTTCAACCATGATAATAAAATTAATTTCAACTTGAATTTATCGAAAATTCCCTAACTCTGTCAGGTTTTCCCTGACATTCCCTGACTTTCTGGAACTACTTGACCCGTACCAACTCTGTAATTTAAAAAAGTATATGTTTATTTCACTCCACAATGTTTTTGTAAAAATATATATAATAATTATGATATATATTTGTTTAAACAATAAATGCTTTAAATTCTCTTTAATGCTCTATAAATGCTCTGTTCGAGCTGAAATGCTGAGGATATTCTCGAAGCATTTACTCAACATAAATTCTTTAGAATTTAAGAACTCTAATTGAAAATGCCCTGTATTTTTGTCAAACTAAGATTTTAACTCAGTATTATATCAGATTGGTATCAAATTTAGGAAAATAAAACAAAAATTAATCATAGGTTTTTAATCATAGGCTTCTTTAAATCTTAAATTTTGTGATTAATTTGATTTAATTTAGATTAACTATTGTAAATAGACAAAGTCAAAGTGATTGTCATATTATTTAATAATCATCATGTGAGCCCTCCTGAAGGTGATCAGCTGCTGCAGGTCTTTTTCCAATTTTTCGAATTCCTCTTTCGCAATCGTTCGATGTCATTTCGATACTGTTGACACTAAACTGGCATTTCACAACTAACGAGAAATGGTTCGATTTTTGAGGCGTTTCAAAAATTGCTCGTTACATGAACAAAATCCGACGAGGCCGACGATCATCTCGTATCGTTATGCACCACTGAAACAATATCACAGTAAACCCCAGGGATATTATTTATCTGAAGTTGGATAAAAACGTTGCAAACAATTGACAACTACAATTATCCGACGACGGATCATTTTTATCTGCTTCGTGGATACTGGTGGATATTTCAGATCTGGAGCGTCTTTGCGTGTATGGTCCTGCGCCTCCTTAAATTATACGTTCAACTGAAATTCATGCGTTCGGCGTGACCCTGCCCAAGAAGACAAAGTAGATTCAGAAGGTCCGGCTATGAAGCCAGCCCTGGCTCAGAATTCAGCTCCCACTCTGACTTAAGGAGCTCCAGCAGCTCTGCTGTTACCAGCCGCTCCTCCAGACATCCTTCTGGGCGCGCGGCCTTCCCGGAAAGTAATGAGCATGATCACTATTGACTTCGTTATTATTATTATTATTATTTTCGATTAGCAATCCGAATTCGAAAGTTCATTGTCTCCTCTACCCGAAAACGCCACGCATCTCTATCCTGTGCATCCTCCATCCAGTTTAAGTAATCATGTCCTAGTTCTTTTAGATCATCCCTTACATTTTTCTCCCATCTATTTCTCGGTCTGCCTAGAGGTCTCTTACCAGTCGGTTTCCCTCTTAAAACTTGCGCCACTGTTCTTTCATTAACCATTTTTGCTACATGCCCCGCCCATCTTAATTTACGCGCTTTCATGACTCTATTAATATCTGCTGACCCGTAGAGAGCATGCAGCTCATCATTATGTAGTTTTCTCCATTCGCCAGTCTCTTCGTCCCTCTTTGGACCATAGATTTTTCTAAGTACCTTATTTTCGAAAACACTAAACCTATTCTCCTCTCCCTTCGTCAGCGGCCACGTTTCACACCCGTACATGACGACCGGCATTATTATCGTTTTGTAAATTCTTACTTTGATGTTTCTAGATAGCAATCGCGATTTTAGTAGCGTGTTTGCTCCATTATAGCACCCATTGTCAGCGTGCAGCCGCGCGTTGATTTCCGTTTTAATGTTATTTTCGCTAGTTATAATAGACCCGAGGTATTTAAACTCGTTAACCCTTTTGAATTTCATATTTTCGGCCATAAGATCCCCGCCTACATTACTTTGTTCGGACCTGACGACGGTCATATATTTTGTCTTCGATTCGCTAACTTCCAAACCAATATCTTTGGCTTTTGTGATCAAGATTTCTGCATTTTTAGCTACGGTTTCTTTATCATCCCCTAGTAAGTCGAGATCATCCGCATACCCAAGAATTTGTATTCTCCCATTGAGGGTAGCACCGGTCGGATTCACTTTTACTTGTCTGACCACGTATTCTAAAACTAAGTTGAAAAGGACGCACGAAAGTGCATCGCCCTTGTTTCAGGCCATCGAGAATCAAAAACTCTTCAGACAAACTTCCGTTTACACGTAATCTACCCGTACTGCCGCTTGAGCAAATTTCTATAAGTCTAACTAATTTTCTTGGTACACCCAAGAACTCTAGGATCCAGTACATTCGTGCGCGTATAATAGAGTCGTAACCTTTTTTGAAATCGATAAATAGCTGATCTACTACCTCATTAAATTCCCATTTCTTCTCTAACAGTTTTCTAATTGTAAACATTTGATCGCTTGTAGATCGGTTTCGGCGGAATCCACACTGGTAATCCCCAATGATTCCCTCGGCAAAAGGAGTTAGTCAATTAAGATTACATTGGGCACGATCTTATAGCACGAAGGCACAAGTGAAATTCCCCGATAATTGTTACAGTTCGTTTTATCGCCTTTTTTAAAGATGGGAATAATAATAGAGGTATTCCATTCCTTCGGCATGCGTTCTGTTTTGCAAACTGCGCGTATTAATTTACAAATTTGCCTTGTGAGGCAAGGGCCTCCATTTTTTATCAGTTCTGACGGTAGGTTGTCGATGCCCGCGGCTTTGTTATTTTTCAACTTCCTTATGGCTATTTCTATTTCTACATCAGTAGGATCGTCAATTAGTAGATCGGCAGTGTGGATTTCACCGAGATTACCTTCAACGGGGGCTTCGCGTACATTTAATAGCTTATCGAAATAGTTTTTCCATAAATTCAGTCTCTCTGTCCCATTGGCTACTAGATTGCCATTTTCGTCCCTCATTACTTCTTTTCTACTTTGGAAGCCTTAATTCCCCTGCACATCTCACGCGGGTTATTTTGTTTATTATGCGTTTCTATTTCTAGTATTTTATTCTTTTCCCACTCCCTTTTCTTGGATCTATAAAGCCTATTTGTACTTTTACTAATCTCGAGATACTTCTTATGTGTTTGATCGCACTTATTTTGTAAGCTAATTAGTTTGGCCTTCCGACGTTTTTCAAACCAAAGTTTGCACTCTTCGTCAAGTCACGGTTTGCTTTTGGTTACTTTCTTTAAACCTATAGTAAGTTTCGCGGCTGTCTTTATCGCCTTCTTCATATTGCTCCACAGGGTTTCCAAATCCTCCACGTAATAATCGTTATCGTCTCTCTGTTCTTGGAGAACGTCGAAACTATTAGAAATCTCAACTTGATAATTTAATATTTCTGTTGATGTTTTAAACTTATCTATATTGAAACGAACTGTTGGCTCTGTGGGGCTTGTTTTCTTACTAAACGCTAGCCTAGATCTTAGTTTTACTATCACAAGAAAGTGGTCTGAATTTAAATCCGCTCCCCTGTACGATCTTATATCGAGAATGTTTGTATGACGTCTGCTGTCAATTAGAACGTGATCAATCTGATTGTGAGTGTTACCATCTGGTGATGTCCAGGTGACCTTATTTATATTTTTATGCTTGGAAAATGTGCTTTTGACAACGAGGTTCTTTGAAGCTGCAAAGTTTATTACTCTAGTCGTATTATCATTACTGACGTCATGCAAACTTTCTGACCCTATTGTAGGCCTATACATCGGTTCTTTTTCAATTTTGGCGTTGAAATCTCCCAATACTATTTTTGCGTCATACGTTGAGAACTTGTTCTATTTTGGCGTCATACGTTGAGAACTTGCTATTGACTCCATACTTAATTAAAATTTCCCAAATACAAAGATTACCAATAATGAACAATTTGCTGCATAGTTCCAAGCAAGTTTCCGCAAAAGGGTAAATTGGCCATCATAAAACTTTCGTATCGTTCAAAAGCGCTGGATTGGAGTTTGGAGCTAACTGGACATCGTTATCTTGTAAGAAAAAAGGATCGTAAAACATTAGGTAACATTTTCAATCCCAATTGCGGGAGATTATACTTTTGTGTGCAATTAAGGTTTCATTTATTATTGAAAATATTAACCGATTTCAATCAAAACTTTTTCACTTGTTTCTATTCATATAGGGAAATCGCTACCCGGGTGTACTACTTCGAACTTTTTCGCAATTGGACTTTTAGCCACCTTGAACTTTACTTATGGACTATTTTTTATCGGGTTATACCGTGATTCATTTCATTCTGAATTGATCCTGATTATTATCCTGAAGAATATAATCGGTGGACGAAAAACTCATCGGATGTCGTGAAAATTAAGGCAATTTACCTCTATACTATGAATGCTCTCAGACTGCGTGACTTATGTACAATCTAGATGAAATTACTTCTTGAACTACGCTCGAATGTATTAATTACCAGAATTTGTTCAAGACCAAGCATTTGCACTGGCCTCCAAAACATAAGAAAACTATGAATATATCTTTATAAAACTATCTCTGTACCCAGGAATGTAATCAACTTTCATCTGGATAATTCAAATAAGTTTCATTGTTTAGATGTAACAGTATTGTATCACTCCTTTATATAAAATTATAAGACAATGGTCTGCTGATGATAGTAACTTTTTATTATTTTCTACATAGTTTGGTTATAACATAAAATTACATAATATTGCGTCTGCGCCCGTCTTTCAAATATCTGCACTAGTATTCACCTACAATTCTTATTATTTGTAGTACACAAGGAAAATCGCAGTAAAACCCGTGTATAGTACAGCGGACTTAAGTTCGACCCGGAGCGAATCATACCTGACTTTGCAATTTTTAGACATTTCACAAAAACAATAATTCATGGAAAGCCAGTCTACGGATGCACTGAGACTCGAACTCTTGTCCTACCAGTTCTGATGTATAGAGGCAGGCGTGCTAACCATTAAACCACAGTGCCGATTTATAATAATGATAAATAAATAAATATAACGATGGTCAGTCCAAAAGTAAGTTTCAAATTGTTTCAAAAAGTCGGAAATACATGAAAAATTTTTTCTACAAATGTTAGAGTTATGATCATTTTTTAACATAATCAACAGTCTGATCCAAACATTTTTGTTAGCCTATGGAAATTTTTTTCAAAATTTTGGTGTAGTATTGCGAGCCCTGCATCTTCATCAAAGCGCCGACCGCTGTCTTCACCATCTCATCATTCCTGAAGTGCTTGCCCTTCAAATGAACTTCGAATGCAGGAAACAAGTTGAAATCATTGGGAACCAAGTCTGAAAAGTATGGTGGGTGGTCGAAAATGTCTCATCGAAAATCATTCAACAAACCTTCGCCCATTCTTGCCGTATGTGGTCTTGCATTATCATAAAACAGCAGTACTCCTTTTGTGAGGTGTCCGGGACGCTTCCACAGAACCGCTACTTTTGGTTGGCATAGAACATGACAATGTCGGGCAGCATTGAAGCGTCCAAGACTCCTCACAAAAGGAGTACTGCTGTTTCATGATAATGTAGGACCGCATACAGCAAGAATGACCCAAGATTCATTGGCTGATTTTGAATAGGACATTTTCGACCACCCATCTTACTCTCCAAACTTGGCTCCCAGTGATTCCTAATTGCTTTCAGTACTCAAAGTGTATGTGGCACAAGCACTACAGGAATGATGAGGTGGCTAAGACAGCGCACAGCTGGAGGAATCGGTAATTTACTGTTCATCCTACAAATCTGAACCATTTTGATGTTTTTCAAATGCTGCAGATCAAATACGGCAAAACGCCTTTAGGTCTAATTTTGTAATTTCTCTCTGTGGAATTTATTATTTGAACAAATAGAACACCAAAATTTGATATTTAAGAAATATTATTTTTTCCCGAAGAAAGGACTTAAGAGAAGTCTCTATCAGAATGACTGCAGATACACTTCAGGAATATAAATATTCAGTTTGAGATTTAGGCCAATTGTTATAAGCAATTTATCTGAACAATTATTTTTATAAGCTGCTTAACCGTAGCAAAAAACTTTATCTTGATTGAAAATGCCTAAATATCGCGAAATAGTAGTATTTAAGATGGAAAATAAACATAAGTTAGGAATGGCCATTATTGTAAATATTCTCATAAACCATTTTTTTTAGTATTGTTTTTCTCATGAAAAAACTTCAAATTAATTCTAAATTATAATAAATATCTGCAGAAAGATATAAATGTTGAACATTTCTTCTGTTAATAACAATATTATAAACAAGTGAAAAAATGTAGCGTTTTCCATAAAAATATTATTTTTTTCAGCTGATTTATGTTTCAGTTATCTCGGGCGTTATATTTTATCAAGAAAGTATGGCACCAACTTACAATTGGTTTTCTTAAAACTTAATACAAAGAAAGGCTTGAATATTTTGAATAATATAGCAAAATAGCTTTTTTATATTCTGTTTATGAATGCCACAAATTTCTATTATTGTTTAATAATAATATTAATTGAGAATTGCTGACAAAGTTACTTATTTAGGTACCACTATTAAGTTGCATTGAAATAATCATTACGAGAAAACTACTTTATCAGACGTGAAATTGATATTTATGACTGTGTATTTAAAATATTGTTGATAACATTAACAATTGCGATTTGGTACCACACTTTCTCGATGCAACATATAACCCCTGAGATAGCTTCAGCATGATTAAGCAGAGAAACTAAATTTTTCCCGATGGAAAACGCTCAATTTTTTAATTTGTTCCCAACATTGTCATTAACAATACAAATATTCAACACTTATATTTGTCTGCATTTATTTATTATAATTCAGAATTAATTTGAAAGTTTTTGATGAAGAGAACAATACTTAGAAGACTGAAATTTGTTCATTAGAATGTTTAAAATAATGGTATTAGGCATTTCTAATGAAGTCAAAGTTTTTCTTTGCCATTGAGTACCTTAGGAAAATAATTATTTATATAAATTGTTCATATCAATTGGATGATATCTTAAACAAGATATTGTTGTTTCTGAAGCGCATCTGCAAAAATTCTGACAGCGACATTTCTGAAGTCTTTCCTTCAATGAAAAAATAATATTTGTAAAATGTCTAAGTTTGACGTTCTATTTGTTTAAATAATAAATTCCACAGAGTGAAATTAAAAAATCGGGACTAAAGTCGTTCTGCAGGAGTTGATCTTGAGAACTAAAAAAACGTGAAAATCGGTCAAGACTTTTAGGCTGTAGTGGATTATGAACAGTAAATTCCCGATTCCTCCCACTTTGAAGCAGGTGGCCTTTGGATGAAGGAGATGGGTCCAAAATGGTACTCCCAATGTTTCAAAGAATTGTCACTATGCTAGATAAAACATTGGGATCGGGCTTGTTATTATGTTGAAAAATTACTGTAAACATACAATTTATAAATAATTTTTTTTTAATTTTTCCTTGTATTTTTCATTTTTTGGAACACTTTTAAACTTACTTTTGGACTGATCCTTGTGATTATATTGCAGAAACGTTAGAAGTCATCATAGATATTGCCCGTTAGTTGTCTTGCCGTTCTTTTTATCCTCTTCCAATTTATTGCTTGGCTCTGAAAAAGAAGCAATATTTTATTTCAAAAATATAGAAGAAATGACTCGAATATGGCAAAGGGCTCGAATATGGCACATTTGGATTTCTGACAAACTAAAACGTGTACTCTATTGGTAATATTGGGAACTGAATGCTCTTTAGGGTAGTAGAAAAAAGTGTAACTTTCATTGTTTGATGTGCATTATTGGAAGCGTGAGATCTTCAGAGATTCTTCTTTTTAGACATGAATATTTTGTAAATAGTGGCTCGAATATGGCACACCAAAAGTGGCTCGAACATGGCACACCTTATTTTTATTATTTTTTTTTTTTTGTTACCAGAGGAGTTTTTTTGATTAGAGGAGTCTGAAACGTCTACTAGAAGACCAGCAACCAACAATCAATGAATTTTCTGCGATGGATCAAAAAATCTTGGGTAGAGTGTACTATTTGCACATTTTTTAAATTTTTTTATTAATTAATATTAATATATATATATATATATTTTTTTTAATTTGTAGATTTTTTTTTATTTATTCAACATATGCAGGATCTCAAATTATTTTAAGGTATTTCAGAGGCTTTCTAAATTTTCCCATTACCCTGGCTAAACGTCACTGGTTGTGATTATATTCATACCACCTTAGTAAAAGAAAAATTTTCACAGGCATAATTTTCGAAAGACTAGTAAGCTTGGATTGCGCTCGGACACACGTTTTTAAGACATAAAAGAAAGTCCTTTATTTTCGTTCCTTAGCTATTTTAGATTAGAATTCAAAAAGTTAGAGCATTTTCAAAATTTTTCAGACCATTTTTTCAAGATTTGAAAATTCCATGTACGGCTATTCGTAGTAATCGGAAAGTCGAACAATTTATTCTCACGACTATTTTCGATAAAAAAAATTATCAGTGTTATAGCATTTGCACAAACAATAATGAAAAATCAAAATTTACGTTTTGCGTTCAAAGTATGCAAAACTTTTTGTGAATTGAAGTTTAGTTACCTCTTAAGGAATATTCAAGGAATAATTTTCACCCAATAACTTTTAATTTTGACCGTCCCAACCTCCTTGTATTCTGTCCGGAAAATGTCCAAAAAAATGCAGAACAGCCGTTTCGTGTCAAATTCATGCTAAAGAAGGTATTTTTTGAACTTTTTTTAAATTAATTATTTTTATTTAAAACATCGCAAGTTTTAACGGATTTTCTCACGAATTTTGAATGATTTAAACAATTATTATTTGTTTAAACAAATTTCGTTTCGCCTAGAGATCGTGAAAAGCTATTATTTTTCGGGATAAATGATACAATTCATGAATTTAAAGAACAATTTTTCTTGTTTAGGATATTTGGTTATTATTTAAACAATTTCTTGTTGTAAATCTTAAGAAATTATTATTTTATGAAATTTTAGACACAATTAACAACCCTTGAGTGTAATATATTTTTCTAAAGATATTTTGCAATTATTCGAAAAAATTTTATTTGTTTGAACAATTGTTCTCTCTGTAAATCTTGATAACTTAATACTTTCTAAAATCAATAACGCAGTCATGAATGCAAAATGTGATATTTTGTCTTAAATGCAATATACAATTATTTAAACAATTTTCATTTGTGAAACAATGTTTATCTCTGTAAATCATCAACAGTTACCATTTTATAGAATTAAAGATGCAGGTAATGAATTTCAAGAGTGATATTTAAAGTGAAAGAATATTTTGCAATTACGTAAACAATTAATAATCATCGCGCCTTTTCATAGAAAAGGTGAGAAAAATTCTTGTTATTTTTAATTTCCTACACTGTGTCCCTTATTATTTAATATTTTCTTATTTTAGAACTCATACCATAATTGTTTAAACTTTTCATGATTCACATAATAAAATAATCGTTCAAAAGAGTGAAAATTCTTTGAACAATTGCAAAGTACCCTAAAACAAGAAAAATACATTTAATATTCGTTAAATGTGTCAGTAACTTCAGAAAAAAATTCTACGAATAACAGAGGAAAAATTTTTCAAACAAATAAAAATTGTTAAAATAAATAAAAATGGTTTAAATAATTATCAAATATGATAAGTTAAAAAATTACTCCTGAATTTATAAACTGTATCATGTATACCGACAAATAGTAACTCTTTAAGATTTACCGTGGGGGGGGTGGGGAGTTGTTGAAACCAAGAATAATTATTTAAACAATTCGAAAATATTTACAAAATACTTGAAAGCTTGTTACTCATTGAATGAAAATAATTCATGTTGATTTTTTTTAAATACCGACTGTAGCATGAATTTTACACGAAACTGGTATTTCGAATTTTTTGGGCATTTTTCGGGCGCAATACAGGATGTTCGGAAAAGTTAAAATAAAAAATTATTGAGTGGAGATTGTTCCTGAAATATTCAGGGTATCCAGCGATTCTTAGGAACAAAATTCAAGGCCTTTTCCGGGTCAAGAAATCAAGTTTTTCCAGGTCTCCTTTTTTACAGGAAATAATGAAATAAACTTTTGTTATACGTGTAAAAAATGAGCCATTTCATTTTTTACTGGCTGAAAATTCCTAAAGAAAGCCGAATCATGAATATACAAATTCTTAATTTTTGGCAAAAATGAGTCGTCTTTGTGAAATATTTGGGAATATTTAAAAATCTTTGTTAAGTCTTTGAAATCATTGAAATCGCTGAAATCTGTGAATTCTTTAAAATCTTTGTGTAATTTTTTGAAATATTTTGAAACTTAATGAAATCTTCCTTTATTCTTTGTTTGGGAAATATTTTGTGTTCATTTGAAATCATTGAAACCTTTTGAAATTTTCTCAAATGTGTCGAAACTTTTTGAAATCGCTTAAATTCTTTGAAATGTTTTGAAATCTTTGAAACCTGGTGGACTATACGCTTTTGAAAATCTTTGAAATTCTTTAAATCTTTTGAAATCCTTGTGAATGCTCTAAAACCTTCGTGAACTCTTTCTGAAATATTTTCTATTGGTTTGAAATTACTGGAATATTTGTGAAATCTTTGTTCAATTTGATGTAATCGTTTAAAATCACTGAAATATTTGAAATCTTTGTTAAATCTTTCGAAACAGTCTACAAAATTTTGATACCGTTTAAAATATTTGAAATGTTCTTAAATCTTTCAAATCTGCTGCATTGTACTCTTGTTGAAATCTTTTAAGTCTATGAAAACTTTGTGAAATTTTGAGAAAATTTTTTGAAATTTTTCTGAAATATTTCTTTAATCTTTGTTTGTGAACAATTTTTCATCCGTTTGAAATCATTAAAGTATTTTGAAATCTTCTTAATCTGGTTAAAACCTTTTGAAATCGTTTAAAATCATTCTAATGTTTTGAAATCTTTGACATTTTTTAAATCCTTATAAATTCTTAAAAATATTTCTGAAATCAATGGAATTTTTGAAATACTTGTGAAATATTTCTGAAATTTGTTGTGATCGTTCAAAATCACTGGAATATTTGAAATCTTTGTTAAATCTTTCGAAACAGTACTGTACTCTTGTTGAAATCTTTTAAGTCCTCAAAAGCTTTGAAATCTATGAAAACTTTGTGAAATTTTGTGAAATTTTGTTGAAATATTTGAAATATTTTTGAAATCTTTCTTTAATATTTGTTCGTAAAATCTTTTCTGTTCGCTTGAAATCATTAACATCTTTTCAAATCTTCTGAAATTTGTTGAAAACATCTGAAATCATTTAAAAAATTTGTAATGTTTTGAAATCTTTGAAACCGGTGTACTGTACCCTTCTTGAAACCTTTGAAGTTCTTGAAATCTTTACAAATCTTTGAAATCTGGTGGACTATACCCTTTTGAAAATCTTTGAAAATCTTTGAAATTCTTGAAATCTTTTGAAATCCTTATGAATTCTTTGAAACATCCTTGAACTCTTTCTGAAATATTGTCTACTTGTTTGAAATCACTGGAATATTTGTAATATTTGTGAACACTTTCTGAAAGTTTTTGTAATCATTTGAAATCTTCGTTGCATTTTTTGAAATCTTATAAAAATTGTTGTATCGTTTGAAATATTCGAAATGTTTTGAAATCTTTGAAGTCTA
>CAKNYM010053038.1:551833-579131 GCA_932195095.1 Andricus curvator
TTGAAATATTCGAAATGTTTTGAAATCTTTGAAGTCTAGTGTACTGTACCCTTGCTGAAATATTTGATTTTTTTTTTAATTTTTTGAAATCTTTGAAATATTTCTTTAATATTTGTTTGTGAAAAATGTGTCATTTGTTTGAAATCATTAAAGTATTTTGAAATCTTCTAAATTTTGTTGAAACCTTTTGAAATCGTTTAAAATCATTCAAATGCTTTGAAATATTTGAAATCTGGTGTCCTCCCTTGTTGAAATCTTTGAAATTTTATAAATCTTTTGAAATCCTTATAAATTCTTAAAAATATTTGTGAAATCACTGGATTTTTTGAAATATTTGCGAAATCTTTTGTATTTATTTAAAATCATTGAAATCTTTTGATATCTTCTCAAATGTGTCGAAACTTTTTGGAATCGCTAAAATATTTGAAATGTTTTGAAATCATTGAAATCTGGTGTACTGAACCCTTATTGAAATTATTGAAATTCTCGTATTCCTATGAAATCTTTACGAATTTTTGAAAAATTCTTTGAAACTTTTGTGGAATGTTTTGATATCTGCTAGAAAATTCTGAAATTGTTTAAAATCTTTTAAATGTTTTGAAATCTTAAAAATATTGTTTACTATTCCCTATTTAAAATCATTAAAATCATTGAAAGCTTTTCAAAGTTTTAACATCTTTATGAAATGTTCGAAATCTTTGTGAAATCTTCAAAATCTGATGTATACGCCTTTTTCAAATCTTTGGAATCCTTGAAACCTTTTAAATCTTTGTGAAATCTTTTGAAATATTTGTGATATCTTTCTTAAATATTCGTTTCTAAAATCTCTTGTATTCTTCGAAATAATCGAATTATTTTAAATCTTTGTGAAATCTTTTGAAATCTTCAGAAAGTTTTTGAAATCTCTTCAAATCGTTTCAAATTTTTGAAATTTTTTGATATCTTCGAAATCTGGTGTACCCTTTTTCAAATCTTTGAAATCCTTTAAATCTTTGAAGTTTTAAAATGTTAGTGAAATTGTTGTGAAATCTTTATTAAAATCAGTTGTGCGCGCCTGTTGCAAATCTTTGAGATTCGTGAAATCTTTCTGAAATATGAAAAATATTTAATATATTTTGAAATAGTTTTAATATTTTGAAATCTTTAGAAATATTTGTAACCTTTCGAAATCTGGTGTTCACTCAAAAACCAAGTGGTCAACCCCTCGAAAAATCCATTGTATGGCCAGGGCTCATTCTAATTATAAATCTGAATTAACACTGAGATTTTCGACTAATAATTTTTATATTTTCTGAGTTGAATACCACAATAAAATTCATACTTCCATATTCTATATTAGCGGAGAAAAAATTAAAAACTTATAGAATTATTGACAGTAAAAAAGTATGTTCTTTGCAATTACGAAATAATTGGTTAAGTGTTCAAAAAGTGTCTTGACATTTTTTTATTTATTCTGTGATAAACGAAAGCTAAATTATATCTTGATAAATAAAAAACTTTACAGTAGCAAGATTTTTTCTAAGCGAAATGTTTTTTTTCATAACAGACTAAAATATTTAAATTACTCTTAATTTTTCAATAAAATTAATGTTGTAGAAGCAAAACAAAAACATTCAAATTCAAGGTTCTCGTCAAAAATTCTTCTTCAAGGAGAATTCCAGGTTTTCAAGGTTGTTGGACACCCTGATATTTCTTATGAGGTGACGAAACATCAATTCACAAAAAGTTAATGAAAAGTACTTTTTTCCCATTTTTTTCGAAAACCAAGCTTTTTCGTTTAAAATCATATGTTGATTTCAAAAGTCAGGGGGCATGGGTTGCTCTTAACAGATTCGAAAAAAATAGGAAATTTCTTGTTTCGAACAAACAAATCCGAGTGATTGACCCCTCGTGAAATAAAAATTAAAAAATAAGATTTTTATATGAAATTCATATGAAACAATGAAAGAACTCACGGTTGATCAGTTCCTTTCACGTCCGGGCAAGTTTGATCATCAGCGTAATTCATGATATCAGCAAAGTCCTCATCCGGCACGCATGGTAAAGCTGCTTTGATGACATTTTTTTTCGCCTTGGTGAATGGTTCACTTTTCACACAGTTTTCCTTCACATCCTTTCCAGTCCAATTTTCAGCAATCTGTATTTTACCAAGAGCTACTGCAGCTTCTTGAAGCTCTGAAACAGCTTTTACGATGTTCTGCATCCTTTCATGATCGTCATGAACTTTGTCACACTTTTCCTCCAAATCCTCATCCTCTATATCAAAAAATACTTCTAATACTTCTTTTGGGGTGTAACCATTTTCCGGAATATCCTTATCATCCAAGCATTCTGAAAAACCTGGAAATTATGAAAATCAAGTGTATATTAATAATAGGAACTTTTGACACTCATGAAGAATTTAGATTGAATAACTTTAATTACTGATTTTTTTTAAGATGCTAAATATGCACTGTTATTCCAAATTATTGTTTCAATGAAATTATATCCTCTGAAAAAAATGCCGTTTTCAGAACAGTTGTAAAATATCTTTTTTACTTGACTTTTTTTTTGTCATATGATAAAAAATACCCATAAAAATACCCTCTTTTTATAATTGGTTCTAGTTGATACGCAAATGTATAATTTTCAAACATATGGATTTCTCCACTTTCTCATCGAAATGATTTCTACCATGCTTAACAGTTAATTTTAGATGAATAGCTAAAATAATTTTTGTAACAAATTGCAAAGAGGAAATAATACATTTAAAATGTTCAAAAAAAGGAAAAGGCTAAAGAATGATTAATTTATTGGAAATCGACCTTTTATATTTTCAAACAAATCTTCTCCACTATGCTAATTTTGAACTCTATTAAAATATTACCACCGATTTGAAAAAAAAAAATTTCCACAAAGTTGCGAGTATTTGAACTTGCTGTCTATTTAAAAAAAGAATTAACCATTTTTTCTCTAAAATTGTATAATTTTTTATGTAAGTCAGATCACAACACTTCCTTTTAAAATTCCAGGCACTTTTTCCTTTTTTTTTTTAAACCGTCAGGAAATTTTAATAGAGTTCAAAATTAACATAGTAAAGAAGATTTGTTTGAAAATACGAAAGGTCGATTTCGAATGAAAAACCACCCTTATATTCTTTTAAATTTTTTATTAATTTGGCCTTCTATGAGGTCTTGCTTATAGAAGGCCGAATTAGAGAAAAATTTAACAAAATATAAGGGTGGGGTTTTCTGTAGAAAGCAGCTTTTTATATTTTCAGAAAAATCCTGTGAGTTTCATGCGGATCATCCAATTTTGTGCCCAGAATTTATTTTGTTTCATAAAATTTATTTTTCTCATTTTTGTTAGAAACAATAGACACAAAAAAATATTCAGATAAAAAGTTGCATACCTAGGAAGGTTCAAGGAAAAATGCATCTTTCTCTCTCTCTCTCTCTCTCTCTTGTGATATCTTGTACCATTTAGGACAAAAATTCGAAAATTATATTTTTAGGAAAAAAAATTTCTTGAGATTCAAAAATAGTTCAGTCGGCATAAAACCAATGAGTAACACCCGTTCCTACACAAATATGTTGTACACAAAATATATTGTACACAACGTATACTGATCATATTTTTCCTACACAAAATATTTTCAACAAAAAATATTTCCTACACAGAATTTAATAATGTTATATTTTTCCTACACAAAATTTGTCCTACACAGAATTTAATATTGTTTAATACTGTTATTTTCTTCCTACACCAAATATTTTCTATACAGAATATTTCCTACACAGAATTAATTCTTGTTCAATATTGTCATATTTTTCCTACACACACTATTTTCTACGCAGAGTATCTCATACACATATAAATAGAAATTATGTATTTTATCCTGAAATTATTTTGAAAATGTTGTACAAAAAATTATTCTGTCCAATATTTTGAAAATATTCTACAAAAAATTATTCTGTCCAATATTTTTCCTACACAACATATTTTCGTTACAGTACAGAATTATGTAGTAATATTTTATTATGAAGATATTCTCAAAACATTGTACACAAAAATATTATGTCCAATATTTTTCTTACACAAAATATGTTCAGGTATATAATTCCTGACAATGAAACAATTCAACAAAAACTATTCAAACAATTATAATTTAAAATTCTTAAATTACAAAATTTGTTCTACACAAGATATTTAAAACAGTAAATAAAATACTTTTTTACACAAAGTAGATCCTTTACAAAGTAAAATGATTATAGGTTCAATATTAGTTATAACTTGAAGGTAAGTATCTTTCAAGCAATTTTCAATTGCTTAAACAATTATTATTTGTTTAAACCATTTTTGTTGTCTGTAAATCGTGAAAAATTATTATTTTTGTGATAAATGATACTTATTACTAATTACTGAATATGTTAAAGAAGAAATATTATTCATTCTTTAAATTTATCAAATGTATCATCAATCCCGAAAAAGAAAAACTTTTCACGTTTTACAGGCGAAAAAATTTTGTTGAACAAATAATAATTGTTTAAGCTACTCAAAATTTGTGAATCAATACTTGGAAACTTGTCTTTCATCAAATACAAATAATTCATGTGGAAAAAATTTCAAAAAATACCGTCTTTAGAATGAACTAATTATAAATTATAATCATACTATTTTGTGTATGATCTACTTTGTATAGAAAATATTTTATTTACTGTTCTAAATATGCTGTGTAGAATGTATTTTGTGTAGGAAAAATATTGGACAGAATAACTTTTGTACAATATTTTAAAAGTATTTTCAAGATAAAATAATTACTATTTATTTCTGTGTAGGAAATATTCTGTCTAGAAAATATTTTGTCAAGGAAAAATATAACGGTATTAAATTCTGTGTAGGAAATATTATGTGTAGAAAAAATTGAAATTAGATAGACTACCATTTTACAATATACTTACAATTAGGTAAAAGAATTTAAAACAAAATAATAGAGGTATTTGCAATCGACTAAGAAAGATTCGACTAGATTTTTAACCTTTATTTTATTATCATTTACCACTGAGCTTGAAATGTACTTTTCAGGGTTACCGTAATAAAAAGACGCGATAATGAAACATTTTATCTCTATTGAAACAATAATAAGGCCAAGTCGAAAAATTGTTAACGTAACCTAGTCTGTTTCTGTTTTCAAGAATTGTCTTCTAATTGTTTAAACAGAGTTAAGCAAAAGAAGAATTTTTCAAAATTTTAAAATTATAATGGATCAATGGGCTATAAATTGATTATGCATATTCAGGGTCCTCATGCACTAATTTTCAACATAATTCTGATTTTGAGTTTGAAAATTCATTATGGTTTCACATTTTTCTAGTTTTCCATAGAAAATTGAAATTATTCAAAGAGCGTGGATTCATAGAAAATACATATTTTTAAAAAGGCTGTGAATAAATAATGACTCCTCGTAAGAGAAAATGTTACGAGATTAATAAAGTTCGATGCTTTGCCAAAGATTAATAAAAAAGATTTCGAAAAAATTAATTCTGGACTATAAGGGTTTTTATTTTTAACAATTGTGATAAACAATTAAGCAAGTATGCTTTAAGAAACTAAGCTTTTCTCCTTTTAGTAACTAATTGTTGAAATCTGGGCTCAGAATGTTTTCTTCATGAAAATAGGTGATAAATAATTTTCTTTAAGGTACCATTGGCTTAGTTGAAATAAAAATTTTTAATATCGTTACAAAAAGTTGGTCTTCCATAGTTGCTACTACTCGTAAGCATTTTTTCTAAATGAAAATTATGCCTTCAAAAATAAAAGTCAGAAATCAATTCAAATTTTTTGTTTCATTTTAGGCTTTACAGAAAGATGAGGTTTTTTCCTTCAAGAGACAAAGTTATAGCATATGCAAAATTAGAAAAAAAAACGAAAATGACAATTTTAAGCCAAACAACGGACGATGTGAAGAAATTCAAATGAAGAAAAACGTTGATTTTCAAACGCCCTACAATATTATCATAACAACTTTTTCCATGTTCTTGCGAAATCGAAAATTCAAATTTTGGTTGCACAAAAAATAATGAAAAATCAAAAAAACTATTTTCGGGTCAAACTATGCAAGATACAAAAGAAGATGAGAATGAAAAAATTGTGCACGCAAAAAAACATCTGCAAATTCGTTAAATCATTTTTTGATAGGACATGTAGTTTTTGTTTTATTCCTGAAAAATAACATTACAAATAAAAATAAATAAAAAAATGCGACAAATGACACAAGCTACCGAAAAAAAACAATTTGATAAACGTTGTTGACCCAAAAAAGAGCTACAAATTTGTTACTCATAATTCTTTGATAGGATGCGTATTTTTTGTTCTAATCGTGAAAAATAATATTGAGAATAAAAAAAATACATTTTTGGACAAACAACACAAGCTATGTAAAAAAAATTAGAAGACATAAGTTGCTCATCCAAAAAAGAGCTACTAATTTTTCATGAATAATTTTTGGATAGGACGCGTAGTTTATGTTTTAATTGTAAAAAACTATATTAAAAATAAAAGAATTAAATTTTTCGAAAAACGACACAAGGAAAGAAAAAAAATTAATGGACAAAAGTTTTTCATTAAAAGAGGATCTAAAAATTCTTTATTCATAATGTTTAGAAAGAACGAGTAGATTTTCTTTCAACCGTAAAAAATAAGATTTAAATAAAAAAAATTAAATTTTTGAAAAAACGACACAGGAGGCAAAAAGAAATAAGAAGGCGAAAGTTGTTTCACCAAAAAAGATCCAAAAATTTGTTACAAACTCTTCTTACAAAAATAAATTAGAATAAAAAAATAACTTTTTGGAAAAACGACACAAGCTGCAATAACTTTTTATTTAACAAAATTTGTTGCCTTAATTATATCTACAAATTTGCTAAGAACCACTTCACGCTAGAATGTGCATTTTAAGTTCAAATCGTAAAAAATAACGTTGAAAATAAACAAATTAAATTTATGGAGAAACGACACAAGTTGCAATAAAATCTATAATAATATTTTTTTTATAGGATTCGCACTTTTTTTTAATTATAAAAACAAGACAATGAAACTAAGTATGTGTTAATACCAATGCATATTATTAATTGTAAGAATATAAATTTATTGGAATGATGAATTTTTCAGGGTAGATGAGAATAAAAATCCGAGCAAAATAAGGAGCAAATATTGAAGTATTCATGAAAAATAAAATTTGTAGATTATTTTGCAATATATGATTAAGCAGTACCAGCTTGAAATACAGAAATAAACATAATACACATTTGATAAAATAGTTTTGAACATAATGTAAAAAAGTTCACATTTTGGACAAAATCTCAATAAAAATTTTTTTTAAAATAAATTACTATTCAGTTGATTCATTTCCACTTACAGTAGAAAATTAATCAACTAAAGCTAAAAAGCATTTTCAGAGCAATGCTAATTTTTTCGTTAAATTAAGATTCGAGAATACAGTTCACTTCATATTCCTTTTGAACAGTGCTTAAAATTCGCAATTCGTGAAAAATAATACATTTTCAAATTTTTGAGACACGATTTCTAAATTCTTTGTATGTAAATCCGAATGACACTGCAAAATTTATTTCATACGAAAGCACAAAAAATGTCTTCGATAAATTAAATTTTTTCACTTATACTCACAGGCAGGAATTGCCACCATAAAAAGGAATAAAAGCTTCATCATGAACTTGTATAAAAATATACTGATTTCGGGGTACTGATCTCGGGCAACTTATATACTGAGATTTTTGACACAGTCACCTTCTAAACGAGGAAAACTGACCCACAATGATAAAATTTTCATCCGCATTTGTCGCTCATTTGTCTCTAGTTGAAAACATGTTTACAAAAAATAGTCGTTTTTCTAAAAGTGTCACGGTCAGATCTAAAAGTAGGTCTGAATAACAGAAGTTTCGAAAACAACATAAATTCCATAAATTTTTTATTAAATTCTTTTCGAAACTGAATTTTTTCATTCAGAACGAGAGAAAAGTACGTTTCCATTTGAGAACTTGTTTCAACTTCAATTTTTTTATTCAATATGTAAGGTACCTTTCAAAGAAGTAAATAAAAATTAATTCCAAATAATGATCGTTTTTTGAATAAAAAAAAAAGTTTTTTATATTATTGGGTTGATTAGAAATAATATATTTATTTGATTCAAATAAAGTACTTGCTGAACAAAAAATAATTAACTTGAACTCATAATTTTATTTACGATATATTATCATGACTGCTTCGAAATGGAAAGAAAAATATTGTTGAGACACTCGATTTATTTAACCTCATTTAAATCCCTTGAAGTTTTACATTCACAGAAATGCTACCAAATTTGATCAAAATTGCAAAATCATGCATCTGACAAAAGTCACGTACACCATTCTAAAATCAAAAATAATCCTATGGTTGAAACAGCGAATATCAGAGCAAATATTTAACGAGTATTGCAGTGGAATTCACTAAAATACTAGGTCAATAGGTCAATTTTACGAAAAAGTTATTAAAATTTTCTGATATATAATTATAATTAAGCACTAACTTTGTATTTAATTTCTAAGTTATTTTATGTTTTCGTAAAAATCAGTATTGTTATGAATAATAAATAAATATTATTAAACTACGTACAATTAGAATATTCAATTATTGCCTCTTGCATGCGAAAGGAAATTTCCCATCAGTTTTTGTTTAAACCATTTTCCTTAACAATCTAATTATTCATCAACAACAAAATTTACAAAATTATTTTCATCATCTCTGAGCAAAAATAAAATGTTTGCATATTAATTTAGTGAAGGCCTTTTCCGGTTTCACTTTACTAAATTAATATTCTAAGATACCGCAAAAAAATTAAAACATAAAGTGTTTGCTTTTGCACTTTTTTCTTATGAAAATTTGCAATTCACAGTGCTAGAAACCAATGATTTTTTAACAAAATCGGAAAATTTACACAGTTGTACCTCAAAATTTATTGCTCAGAAAATGTTTTAACTTGTACATTGTGTATATATATCGAGATTAGATATCTTGAAAGCGAAAAGAAATCTTCCGATCGAATTAAAACTTCTCTCCGTTATAAAATTGCTATTTTTAAGAGGAAATCGTCTAGACTTTTCATTTGTTGATAAAAAATCATGCATGCCAACCAATGTCATAATTTTTCCTAAAACTGTTGAAAAACCTATAACTACCATTGATGGCGTTGTTTATTCTTCATAAAAAATTTTGCCTCATTGTTTTTTTTTGAAAAATTTTCATTTTTTGTTAACTTTTAACTTCGTAAGTTAATAATTATTGCAAGTCAAAAAATACAATTGTTCAAACAAATTATTATGGTTTCTAAATATCTTCTTTTAGAGAATTTGGCATTTTATTTAGAAACAACAACTTTCTATCAATTATCTGAAAGAATATAGTTATGAACAATAACAAATTTGTTTGACAATCATGTTTGTTAACTTGCATTATTTATTACCTTACTAGGTGAAAAGTTGAAAAAAGTGGAAAATTTTAGAAAAAACTGCAACTTTCTAGCAATACTATACTAGAAGATAGTTTTAAACAATAATGATTTGTTTAAACAATTATGTTCGTTCAATTGTATTATTTTTTATCTCGCTCTATGTGACAAGTGCAAAAAAATTAATATTTCAGAAAAACCGCTAATTTCAAACATTATTGAAAGATAATATTATTTAAAGTAATAATACATTCTTTAATTAATTATTTTATTGACTTGAACTAATTATTTCCTTACTCTGCGTGCAAAGTTGACAAAAATTTGAAAATTTCAGAAAAATTTGCAACTATCTACAATTGATATAGAAGAAGATTAGTTATGAACAATAATAAATTTTTTAAACAATACATGTGAACATCTTATTATCAGTAGAATGCAGTATCTCACGTATTAGAAAGAATTTGTTTAAAAAAAAGACGCAAAAAAATCCTAATTTGCGCCAGAAATTCGCAAAACCCTTTGTCACTTATGGGGTTTCTTGGGAACCTATGAAACAGATTTATTAGTGCGATATCTCTTACAACTAATGAATAATTTGTATTTGAAAGCTAATTGTGGAGAGAAATGTTGAGTTTCAACTCGGGTGACCTAATATTGACGATACTGAATAAAATTTACATGCATGAAAATGCAACCACAAAAATTGTTAATCCATTCTTCAACCACCCTAATATACCATAAAAAATGACCACAACAAGTTTTGAAGATCAAAAACAGAATTGAAATTTAAAAACTACTTATTTTTCTTCATTTTGTGCAAACAATCAGAAAGCAATGTTTTGAAAATGGAAACAGGCTAGGTCAAGTTGACAATTTGAGAACAAGGCCTTCTTATTCTTTTAATAGAGTTAAAAGTGTTGCACCGTCACATTCTTTTGTTAAATTTTTCACTTTTTTCAAGTTGATAACCTTTCTTTTGATTACTATATACAGTCCTAAATTTTTTTGCATATTCTTAATAAGCAATTAGTTGTTTTTCAGTTTTAAAATAGGTAATATCTTGACTAACCAAATTTGTAATTTTTTACTCAGCATTAGTGGCTCACTTTTTGCTAATTCAATCTGTAAAATTTCTCTTGTAATTAGTTAAGTCTTAAAAATTGTATTTTATGCATGAGAAAAAAGCTATAAAATAAGAATGAACTTCTTTAGACATTCAAGTTCATCCTTATTCAAGGCAAATAATTTTTTCAAAGTTTGCTAAATAATTGCAATTTTACGTGAAAAATAACCAAATTTAACAAACGGAAAAAATTTTGAAAATCGAAAACAAAACTTTGTTGAAAAGTAGGGCATAAATACCCTGAATGTGTATTTATAATTTTGAGGCCACTGATTCATAGTCATCTTAATATTGTAGAAAATTGTTATGTTTCTTAACTTTTTTCAAACAATGAGAAGGCGATGTTTTCAAATTAGAGACAGGCTTTTGATTTTTATAACCTATTTTGAATTATTATATACATTCCTTAGTAGATTTACTTATTTGTATCAAGTAATTATTTGACTTCCACTATTGAATTAGGAAATTATTCGCATAATCGAACTAATAGGTTTCTACTAATCTGTTGCGGCTCACATTTAGCTAATCGAATTTGTACAATTTCTCTAGTTTGAATGAAAATTGTCAAGCCTTTCAAAGTAACTTAAATTAGCTTTCGGAAAGAAAAAACCCTTATTTTTCTTAGCAGAATATCTACTGGTCAGAAGAAAAACATCTAGTTCTTCATGGAAAAAAACACCTCTACAATATTTATCATTCCTCGATAGTTTCAAATCAATGAAATGATGCTAACTAGAAATCAGAAACAAAACGGGAAAAAGGACATAGTCCAAGTGTTTAATAAATCAAACTAATTCAAAATTACAAGAGGACCGAGACAGTAAGAAATGACTCCACCTTGACCTTCTAAAAAATTATTCTCAGCTTCTTCTAGTCACATAGTGATGTTTATTCAAGATAAGCTTCTTAGCGCCAGGAATGATACCTTGCATTACAAAAACTACATTTATTGGCAGCATTTCAATTTAATTGATCAGATGAAAATAATAAAGTCTGACTGTAGGTCAAAATAAGTACCTCATTAAAAAGGCCGCTTTGCAGTAGGTACTTCTTATCCCACTATGTGTACAATTTTTGTATGCTCAGACTTTTGATAAGAGAATTCAAGATCAGCGGTAAGAAATACAGAGAATTGTCGTCGAAATAATTATTTTATCTAAAGAAAAATGATACCTTAAAATCTTTATTATTTGCTAACGCAATGGTGCCAAGAATCGATACAAAATTGGCTGTCGAAACAAATAAAAATCTAGTAGAAAATTAAAATTTACTATCCCGAAGATGAGAAAAATATGCTAATCTTATCGGAAACTACAAACACTATTACCATTCTTCTTTTCTAAAAAATAGGTTGTCTAGGAAACTCGGAATTTGAATATATTTGTATTATTTTTTACTTTCCGCTTTGCTTATTGGCCTATTAATCCTAGCGGAATGCATATACATTTTTCTTAAATTTTTACCAAAGTGAAAAAGATTTTTTCAAAATTTTGGTAATAAAAAACTTGTACCATATTTTGTTGTTGTTGGAAATGCCATATTTTTTCACTAGTTAGGATATTAAAAGTTTTCTTCAATTGTTGAGAAAGATTTCTCACGTTTCCAAAATTCGCCATGAAAGTTAAAAACAGTTAAAAATTCCCAAAATGGTGACAATTTTCACGAAAATCGAAGACTTCATTTTATTCATCTACTTCCTATTATTTATTTTTGTCTGTTCAAATACGTTTGAGGTATCTTTTTTCACGACTTTTCAATAATAAAATCATTATATACATATCGAATGGATCGTTTGTACCTTTATTCATGCAAATTGTCTGAAGTTTTTCTTTTTTGGATAACGAGAAACAATTTTTTTGAACCTTACCGTGATATTGTACATTCATGAATCTCAAGTGGTACAACTTTGTTGAATTTATTGAATACAAAGTTATTTGTTGTGTGGAAATGTCACAGAGATAAAAAAATTGATATCGTTCTTTTTCTCCTAATGTTGCAGTATAAAGCGAAATATTATATGACATCCGCTTTCGTAAAATTCAAATTAGAATAAGTTAAAGTTATCTTTGGCTTTCATTCCAATATAAGATTTTGTATAAATTAAAATTATGTAGTTTTAAATGTTTTTGTTTTAATTCCTAAATTTTGAAGATTTAAAATTGAAAAATCCTCAATTTTAAAAAGGTATACACAAAAATTTAAAAATTTGAGTGATTTTGAAATTGGAATCTCTAGTTTTCAATTCCAAATCTTCCACGTTGAAGAAATTTCCAATGCAAATCATTAAAATCACAAATTGTTTATTATGAAACTTAAAATTTGCATATTTTTAATCAATTAAAGAGTGGCAATTGAAGATTCTTGAATTTGAAAATATAAAATAATAAATTATATAATTTTCTAGGATTATGTTTCAAAGATATGTAATGAACATTTTTTTTTAATAGTCCGCGTTTAAAGATTTACGTGAAAGATTAGGTTTTGCGAGTTTTTGGCACTCATTATGATTTTTTTGCTTCCTTTTTCATACAATCTGTTGTTTACTGAATGAAATACTACTTTCTATTTTCTAGTTATAATTAGATGTTTAAATAAATTGTTTAAACAATTCATTAATAATTTGAGAAATTTTCTTTTAGAATATAGTTAGAAAGTCGCGGTTTTTCCTGAATTTTTTAACTTGTTTCAAACTTTTCAAGTGGAGTCATGTAATAATTCAACCTAACAAACATAATTACTTAAACAATTTATTGTTACTTTCAATAATATCCTCTTTGAATAATGCTACAAATTTTCGGTCTAAACAATTTATTATTGTTTAGAACTAGCTTCTTCTATATTAAAGATAGATATTTTTTTTCTCACAAATTTCTTACCTTGTGTCCACTTTTCACTCAGTGAGGTAAGAATTATTGCAAGTTAGCGAACGTACTTCTTTAAAAAACTTGTCATTGTTTATAACTATTTTCTCAAAGATAATTGTTAGAATGTTACGATTTTTTCGGAATTTTCGAACATATATTCAACCTTTCAATGAGAGTGAGATAATAGTTGATTCGAGTTAAGAATCTTAATTGTTTGAACAATTTATTTTTATTTTTAATAATATTCTCTTTGAAAGATGCTAGAAAGTTGCTGTTTTTTTTTAATATAAAATTTCTTGTCCATCTTTTACTTAGAGCGAGGTAATAATTAATTCAATTTAACAAACCTAATTGTTTAAGGAATGTATTATTGTTTATAAATATCTTCCCATAGATAATTGCTAGAAAGTTGCGGTTTCCTCTACAATTTTTTGTTTTGCTTTGGCTGTTTGATTATGAACAAGTAATAAATAAACATTAGAGAAAATACTGTTTTAAACAGTCTCTTTCTTTTTAGTCAATTTAATTTTCTGAAATAGAACAGATATTTTAAATATTATTCCAATTTTTTATGCGGATCATATTAAATGTAAATTTTCATTGAAATAGTTACTGAGGGCCTTACTATGCAAATTGATATTGATATTTGTTATTTGTTCTCAAATAAAAAGTAAAGGAAAAGCTGAATATTTCCGAAAAATCTGCAATATCTTAGAATTTCTCTGATAAAAGGAATTTGTAAACATTAATAAAATGTTTACTTCATTATGTTTGTATATATATATATATATATATAATTTAAAAAAAGAGTTAAACAACCACTGCAGGGTTCCACTGAGAGCAACTGCCATCTAAACAAAAAAAATGTCAATAGCCCCCAGTAGAAACGCGGTAAATCACACCTATGGCCACGTATCACAACCGTGAGACGGGTGGTCATAGGCAACGACAAAATCACAACGACAGGCCGGCGAAACCCTTGTGTTTCTTGAGGACACGAAGCGACCCAGGGTGACAGCTTTCTGCATCCATCTCGCAAGTGCCTTGGCATATTTTTGGCACGCGGGTATGGCTTTAAGGTTACAAACCAGTGATAGTTTCGCACCTCCGAGAACATCTATCACAAGGACAATTACTTGTACCAAATATTTTGGGTACAGTCGTTGTAGCTCTCTTTTAAGGTCTTGATACCTCTCCTTTTTTTCTTTCTTCTTTGCAGTGATGTTGTATTCGGACAGAGCCGAGAATTCGATCACGGATATAGTTCGTTTCTCGAAGTCTTGGAGAACAATGTCAGGCCTCGAGTGCGCAACGGAGACTGCTGCCCGAAAATCGTAGTTCCAGAAAATTTGGCACTTCTCGTTTCGGACAATCGACTCTATCCGCCTTGGAGCGTTCGGCAGGGCAGGGTCGCGGCCAACACCGTAAGAGCGACAAAGATGGTAATAAAGCACTCTTAGGGCCGCATTATGTCTGTAGATATATGTCGTTCCCGCTTGGGTCGGACACCCTGATAGTGTGTGTTTGAGGTACTCAGAGTGTGCATGACACGCTCTGCACCTATCACTGGGAACTTCTTGACATAAAATGCGCTCACAGTATACTAAGGTGGAAAGGACACCGTCCTGACATGCGAAAATAAAACCCTCTGTACCTGAATTAAGCCCTGATGATTTGAGGAAAGCAAAAGTTTGCTCCTTCGACAAGGACTGTTTTTCTACATTTCTGTGAAACTTTCCGTGCATTTTCTTGTCGAGCAGCTCTTGGTAAAAATTTTCAAACTCTGTTTTCTTCACTTTGGTTTTTAGAAGTGAAGCATCTAGATGAAGTAATGCACTCTCCTCACTTCTGATGTTAAAATTCAGGCCAAGGGTCTCGGCCGCTTGCTCCGCGGCTTTGTAAAGGAACGCTTCTTCACCAATCTGCTCGTGGTTCCTGACCATCTTTAGGAGAGGATCTCTGTCATTCGCAACGATGTCAGCTGTACTTAGAACAATCCGGTTATGAAGACACTGGAGATACAGAAGTCCGCGTCCGCCTTGACGGCGTGAAATATATAATCGCGGAACTGACGAATTGATATGCAAGCTTTTATGCATATGCATGATCTTACGTGTAATGACATCAAGGGCCTTAAGCTCGTTCTTCGTCCATTGAACTACCCCAAACGAGTAGAGCAGAACCGGGACGGCAAGCATGTTAGTCGCAGATACCTTGTTCAACGCCGACAGATTGGAAGACCAAATCTGTCGAAGAAGATGCTTGTATCTGCCTCGGAGAGATTCCTTCACTGATGTTACGTCCTGAATGCGGTTTTCAGGCAGGCCCAGGTATGTATAGGTCTCCCCAGTATTAAGATGTCTGATAACACTTATATCCACCAGCTCAGGGTCGTTGGGAACGCCAGTAATCTTTCCTTTCTTCAGATGAATTTTGGCACACTTGTCCAAGCCAAAGTTCATCCCAATCTCTCCTGCGTAGTTCTTGACAATATTTATAGCAGTTTGAAGTTTGCTTTTGCCAGAGGCATAAATCTTCAGGTCATCCATATAAAATACATGAGTGACCTTATGCTCGCGCTGATTAGTGTCGCCACAGAGGTATCTAGGAGAATTTCGTAGTGCGAGAGATAGAGGCAGAAGTGTGATACAAAAAAGCAAAGGGCTCATGGTATCACCTTGAAGGACGCTCCTCTGGAAGGTGACGTTGTTGGTTGTCACAGGATAATTTGTAGATGAGACAGTAAATCTAGTTTTCCAAAGAGGCATGAATCTCTCTATATGCATTTCACTATGTGTGGATGTACGAAAGCTTTCTGGTAGTCAATCCAGGCCATTGACAGGACGCGCTGATGGGCTGCAGCGTCTTTACAGACACACCTGTCAATTAGCAGGTTCTCTCGACATCCTGCTACACCATTTTTAAAAGGAGGAAGGCTGTAAAGATCTAATACAGCGTGTTCAAACAAGTTATTGGCCTGTAATTCTCTGGGTTGGACAAGTTGCCTTTTTTTGCAGGAGTATAGTGCGTCCTAACACCAGCCACTGCGGAATGGGCGTCTCCGACTTCAAATATGAGGTGAATATGCGGGCCAAATGTTGGTGTGTAAAAGTAAACTTCTTCCACCAAAAGTTCTTGATACAATCTGGTCCAGCAGAGGAAAAGTTCTTCGTGCCTCTAAGTGCTTTTTTCACCTCTTCGGCAGTGATTGATGACATTCCTCCTCAGACTTTATGAGGTTGTCGCAAAACTCCTTGAAGCGGATGATATTGTCAGTATCTTCTTTCAACTCTATTGTTTTCGGGATCTTGTACACCTCCCTCCAAAATGTCTCTACCTCCTTGGGCTTGCGTGGATTTTCTACAGAAACAGGGAGATCGCTGAAGAGGCGCGATGATTCAGCGACAAACTATTCATTCTCTCTGATCCATCTCTCCCTCTTCTGTATTCTCCTCCTTGCGTCAGATAACAGCCGTATTTTGTCAACAATATGCTGCTTGATTGTCAGCAGCTTTGACTTGTTCAGTGTCTGATTCAAGATCCTTAGTTCATGGGCGAACTTTTTGAACCTTTTCCGTGAACGGTCTACCAGATGTTATGTAGTCAATCACACATTGAATACGGGACGCATACGGTCTTGCCCATCCAATCTTCTTGTTCAGTTGATGCAAGCGTCTTTTGGTCTTTTGATTCATCGTCGGTTTTAGCCTTCGATTTGAATCCGCCAAAGCTCTCGCAGCACCATAAACTGAGAAATTGATGGTCCAGAGGTCGGACTCTTGCGCGATATCTCCACGAAGGGAGGCATCTATTTCAGCCAGATCTTGGGGCTTAGGACGAACTTGCATGTTAATGTTCCTCCTTGTACTGAAATTGCGATCATCTCTCAGAAGGTGCCTGCTTTCTGCGGTTAGTCTCAATTTAGTTTCCTCATCTTCGTCGGCAGGTTCATAAAGCAGCGGTTGGGGAATCGCTCCGCGTACATATCCATTTTCCGGAGGTTGACGGCTTGATTTCGCAAAGACTGATGCGAAACGTGCTGAAGCTCTGGGTGTTTCTGGCACCACAGAGTGTGCATACGCGCCATAAAGCCTCGGTGAACAGGGATAATGCTGGCATCGTAGCAGTCTAACAAGTCATCCTTGAGGTGATCCGTCCACTGAATGTAGGCTTTTCGCCGGTTCATCGTCGTGTTTCCGTCTAAATTATTTTCAGCACCCCGAACTCTAGGCTGATCGGCATTGTTTGCCGACCCATTGTCGGGTGCTTTGCGCGTTCGATCGTTTTGAACCGCATCTACAAAATTCTGGTGTTTTGGTGGTTTCATTGTTGTTCCCACGAGCAGCTAGGGAAAGGGTTCGTCCATCCTTGGAAAGTCCCGCGTGCAAGGATAAGGTTGGTACTCTGAGAGGTCGCCCGGTATCCCAGAGTCACCGTTTAAGACGCCTTAGCCAGGTGCCATTCAGCTTTCGGCACGGTTTTTATGCCTTCGCTTAGGGGTTATTCGTTCGGGACCATCCCTGGATAATTGTCTGCGACTGCTTATTAATTATTGAAACAATATTCAGCAGAAACCCTTGGTACAGGGACCCTCTATCCGCAACCCGAGGACGCGTTCGGTGGCTTCGTCATAGGCCCTTCGGTTCGATTCTCAAGGAACCAAAATCGAAACCGAATGGTGCTCCAGGTGAGGCTATATATATATATATATATATATATATATATTTGTATCGTTTTCGACTTTTCGCTTGGGTTATTGGCCTATTAGTATAAGCGAACCGCACGTAAATTTTGCTTACATTTTCACCAAATCATGAACTTCAATGTGACAAAGATTCTTTCAAACTTTTGGCATTGAAAAAATTTTTCCAATTCTTTGTTTGAAAATGCCATATTTGTCCACCATTGAGAATATTGAAAGTTTTCTTTAATTCTGAATAAAGATATCTCACGTTTTCCAAATGCGCCATGAAAGTTAAAAACAGTTTCAATTTCACAAAATGGTTACAATTTTTTGAGGCATCGCTTTTCACGATTTTTCAATAATCAGATAAATATATTCAAAGAAACTTGATCTGTTGTCTCTTTATTTATGCAATATTATCAAAAGTTTCTGCTTTTTGGATAACGAGAAATAAGTTTTTTGGGCTTACCATTATGTTATAAATACAAGAATCCCGAATGATATACACTAGTTAAATTTGTTGCATAAAAAATTAGTTTCAATATGAAATTGTCATCAGAATAAATAAATTTATATTGTTATTTTTCTTCTAATGTTGCACTATAAAGCGAAATATCAAATGACTAGCAAAAATGGCGATTGCCTAATTATCAAATTAAAATATTTGCTCTAATTCAGTGTACTATAAAAATAACTAACGATTATAAATTAACATAAATTTTGAATAGCTACATCGGCTATCGTACAAATTTATTTGAATTAAATGAAAGTGATCTGCAACTTTCGTTCAAATATAAGATTTTGTATAATTTAAAATGATATAGTTTTGACTTTTTTTTTAAATTGTTGATTTAAAAAATTCACAATTTAAGATTTTATTTCAAAAAACGTTTACATAAAAATTCTAAAATTTCAGTGATTGTCAAGATGATAAGACCAGTTTCCAATTATAAATCTTCCAAGTTGAAGAATAATCAAACGCAAATCATGAAAATTACAGAATTTTTAATTAAGTATATAAAGTGTTTTTAATTCTAAATCTTCCGAAATGGAGAGATTCCGGAAATAACTACACACATTTTAAATTGTAAATTGTCAAAATTAAAAACTCCTCAATTCTAAAGATTTATAATTTGAAGTTCTACAATTTTTAAGATTACAATTGATGATTCTTCAATTTAGTAATATAGGATAACAAATTATATAATTTCACAAATTTGTATTTTAAAGGTATATAATTCAGAATATTTTTTTTGGAATAGTTTATTCTGAAGATTTAAAATCGAAAAAGTCATCCCCATAATTTTGTTTTATAGGGTCCCAAAAAATCTTCATACGTGAAAAATTAGGTTTTGAGAGTTTTTCACACTACTTATGATTTTTTGCGGTTTTTTAAATACAACTTCTTTTTCAATGCATAAAATATCACTTTCTGCTTTCTACTGATAATTGGTTTTTTACGTAAATTGTTTAAACAACTTATCATTGTTATTAGCAATTTTCCCTTAATATGTAATTGAAATGACGCGGTTTGTTCCTAATCTTTTTACCATATTATAACCATATTCAGCAGAAACTCTTGCTACAGGGACCCTCAATCCGCATCCTCACTACGCGTTCGGGGGTTTTATAAGAAAATTCTAGACTTGAAAGTCAGGGTTCTAAAGGACACGAAGGTAATAATATATTCACATTTCATTTACGAGCTTTTCTTCTAAAGAAACTAAAATGTCTATCACTAGAAGAGCGTCATATAAGTACATATTTTACATTTGGTAAAACATTATATATGGCGAATCAACCAATAAACAATATAAGGAGGATATTCCGGACCTAGAGCGACTTGCCATGTATTGTCCTGTGCCTGCTCATATTCTACGTCTTACTGGAATGGATCTATTTTGCATGTTCCTACTTAATAAGATAAAGTAGATTCAGAAACTCTGGCTATTATAACCCGGTCGCGGCTCTGAATACAGCATCCACTCGGACAAAAACAGCTCCAGTAGCTCCGCTGTTACCAGCCGCTCCTCCACTCACCCTTCTGGCCGTGCGAGCAGCCCCGGAAAGAAATGAGTATGATCACTGTTGAGTCCATAATCTATCAGAATATTTCGGATTTACCAATTTCTAACGCGAAAATTCCTGAAATTCTAATAAAAAAATAATATATATGACGTTGTCGACTTAAGCCCGGCTCCAGATTTCGAAGCATGTTTTCCCAAGAGGGTAAATTGGCCCTCCAAAACTTTCATGTCGTTCAAAAGCGCTGAGCTAGAGCCCAAAGCTAACAGGACATCCTCATCTGGTATCTCATACGGACTGTGTTTGTGTCTATGCAGAAGCAAAAGAAGAAGAAGAACTTTTGTGGAAAATACGTCTAACGTTTTAAATTCGAATGAAAGTGTTTATTTTGAAAGTGTAGCGATATAAGATGTCTGCAGACCGAGGGCCAAGCAATAATATCAACTGCATGGGACGAAACTTCATTTTTAATAAATTAGACAAAAATTATTCCTCACAATCTGTGTACTTTGACCTTGATTTCAATTTTCAAAAGCTATTTCATTGAATTATAAAATCTTGGCATACCACAAAAATTGTGTTCTTAATTTCAATGAATCGAAGTTACTCGTGCACCTCAGTCATCTGCCAACACTGCGCAATTTGTCAGTTAGCCACCTTGATTTTTACTTTTGAACTGTTATTTCTCTAATTGCACCTCGATTCCTTTCATTTTCAATCAATCCTGATTATTATCCAAAAAAATATAATCAGCCGGCGATAAATTCATCGAATGTCCTGAAGATCAAGGCGCTTTACCTCTATACTATGACAGCTCTTAGACTGCGCGACTATGTCCTATCCAGACTGAACTTTTTCTTGCAATACGCTCAAGTATACCCATCACTACAATTTATTTAAGACATCAACCATTTTCACTAGCCTAAAAAACATGAGGAAATTATGAAAATATCATTATAACACTATCTCTCTACCCAGCCATGTAAAAAAAATTCATTTTTAAGAATTGAATTTTAAAAAATTGAATAACTTCACCAAGTTTCATTGACATCGACCCGCGACTTGCAGACCATATACTTGACGTCGACTGGCCCAAAAGTTACTTTTGTCTTTTTTATTATAGCTCTCTCAGTCACAACCCTATCATTAATGTCTTACAAATTCTTTTCCCCTGTGTGTTTGGAAGCTGTAATAGATCGGTTACAACTGTCTATTTTTTTTTAAATGCTTTTTATCCGCTTCCATGTTTTTGGTTTCATTGGTTTGGTTTCAATTTCTAGATTTAAATAAGCAACTGGAAAAGTTCTAATATAATTTGCGGTAGGTTTCCTAAGTTTCATCGTCTAGACGTAAAAGTAGCATGACTTATTCCTTAAAAATTATAAGATAATGGACTGCTGATATAAGTAACTTTTTATTCAATACTACATAGGTTGGTTATAACATAACATTACATAATATTCTATTGACGAATTTTTCACAAAATTTACGATAAATCGCGACCCCCGCAATGAAAAACTTCATTGACTTTACACCTTAGCGGCTGCCCGATCATATTTAATGCCACTATGTTTGGTACAAATAACATAACATTACATAATGTCCTGTTCATAAATTTTTCGAAAAATTCAGGATAAACCGTGATACCCCAAAAGCAAAATCTTCACTGATTCTACACCCTAGCGGCTGCGCCCGTCTTTCAAATATCTGCACTAGTATTTACCTACAATTTTTATTATTTGTAGTACACAAGGAAAATCGCAGTAAAACCCGTGTATAGTACAGCGGACTCAAGTTCGACCCGGA
This sequence comes from Andricus curvator, assembly GCA_932195095.1. NCBI lineage: Eukaryota > Metazoa > Arthropoda > Insecta > Hymenoptera > Cynipidae > Andricus > Andricus curvator. The sequence goes on from CAKNYM010053038.1 coordinate 573,817, forward strand.
GCGAATCATACCTGACTTTACAACTTTTAGAAATTACGTGAAAACTCTAAATCATGCAAAACCAGTCTACGGATCCACTGATACTCGAACACTCGTCCGACAAGTGTTGAGCCTTCTAATCACTGAACCACAGTCTCGGTTTATAATAATAATATGTTACACGCGGGTCAGTCCAAAAGCAAGTTCGAAAGTGTTCCAAAAAATCAAAAGTGCATGGAAAAAAATATTTTCAAACGTTAGGGTTATAATTATTTTTCAACGCAATCACCAGCCCGATTCGAACATTACTGGTAGCGTATGGAAAAAATTTGCGAATTTTCGGCCTACTAATGCCGGCCCTTCTACTTTATCTACATGCCAGCCGCTGTCTTTACCCCCTTATCATTCCTGAAGCGCTTTTTGCCCAATAAACATTAACTGCTTAAAACAAGTGGAAATCATTGGGAGCCAGGTCGGGAGAGTAGGCTGGGTGTTCGAAAATGTCTCACCCAAAATCAGTCAACAAATCTTGGATCATTCTTGCTGTATGCGGTCTGGCATTATCGTGAATCAGCAGTATTCATTTCGTAGAGAGTCCACGACGCTTCCGACGAATTGCTGCTTTTGGTGGACGTAGAATGACAATATCGGTCAGCATTAAAGCGTCCCGGATTCCTCACAAAAGGAGTGCTGCTCTTTCACGACAATGCAACACCTCATACAGGAAGAATGACCCAAGGTGTGTTGACTGATTTTGGATAGGACATTTTCGACCACCCACCATACTCTTGGTTCCCAGTGATTTCCACTTGCTTCCAGCACTCAGAAATGATTTGGGGGCAAGCACTCCGGGAATGATGGGGTGTTGAAGAAAACGCACAGTTGTAGGAATCTGGAATTTACTGTCCATAATCCATTACAGCCTACAATTTTTGACCAATTTTAATGTTTTTTTTATAAATGCTCATGATTAAATTTTGCAGAACGACTTCAGGCCTAATTTCTTAATTCTACTCTCTGGAATTTATTATTCAAACCGAGGTGTCTTCTTCCCGAATTTTCGGAACTAGCCCAACCCCTTTTCCAACTCCGTCAATGTTTCGAAAAACTTCATCTATCAAAATTATTGTAGGTACACTTCGGGAACATATAGATTCAGTTTCAGATTTAAATTAATTCTTATAAACAATTTATATATACAATTATTCTCAGTAGGTGCTAAACTACCACAAAAAAAACTTTATCTTGATTAAAAATGCCTAAATATCTCGAGGAAGTAGTATTCAAAATGGAGCATAACCAATAGTTAATAATTACCATTATTATAATTATTCTAATAAAAAAATTTGTGTTCTTTCTTGAACTATTGTTTTTCTCATTAGAAAACGTTCAAATTAATTCTATGTTATAATAAATAGCTGCATACAAATATGAAGTTTAAATAACTTAATTTTTGACAAAAATATTATTAAAAATATAAAAATTTAGCGTTTCTCACTAAGGAAAAATTATTTTCGCTGCTGAATCAAAAAAAATACATGGAAGTGTTTCTGCTCGCAATTATTTTTTTTATTAAGAATATTTTAAACAAACAGTCATATATAGCAATTTTGAGCCTGAATGATCTGGTTTTTCGTATTGAATATTTTAATGCAGTTTTATAGTGATACTTGAATAAGTTAGTTCATTAGACATTCTCAGTTAATATTATCATTGTATAGTAATAGAAAATTGTGACCTTTATAAACAAAATATTTGAAAAACATTATTTTGCTATAGAAATAAGAGGTTTTTTCACCACTTATACTTATGTGAAGAGATATTTTCGTGAAAGAAGATATTAATTATGAGACTAGCCCGGTAAACAGCTTGAAATTATCAATACATTTTAATAAATTAAATAAATTGCAATAAATTGTAACATACGTATTATGTAAGAATAGTGTTAAGCAAAATTGCATTATTTTACATTATCATACGTCAATAACGACCAAATTTAGTATATTCATATTGCTTCCGTCACCTCAATTATTGTGCTATATCGTTACTTGATTTTTTTTAAATTGTAAAAAATGATGTCTTGCTCCTCAGCAATCCGAACACATAACTTCAAGATTTTCAAAAATATTTATTCTGGCCCAGTAGAAAATAATAAATTAAAATCAAAATTATTATTTATCATAATTGAGAATGAATTTAAAAGTTCTTTGATGAGTAGAGCGTAATTGTCAAATTATGGTTATTTTTTATTATAAATACTACTTCTACGAGGCATTTAGGAGTTTCTGATCAAGATAAAGTTTTTTGTTGCAGTTGAGCACCTTATGAAAATAATTATTTTCATAATTGTTAATAACAATAAGCCTGAATTTGGAACTGAATATTAATGTTTCTGAAGTTTATTTGCAATAATTCAAAAGGATAGAGACTTCCCTTAAGTCTTTTCTTCGGAAAAAACATAATATTGGTGAAGTGTCAAATTTGGACGTTCCATTTGTTTGAATAATAACTTCCACAGAATGGAATTAAAGAAGCAAGCCTGAAAACATTGTTCAGGATTTAATCCTAAACATTGAAAAAAAAGAAAACGTCAAAATCGATTAATCCAATATGACATGCGAGTGGTATTAAAAAATTGTCACTATGCTATCAAAAACGTTTGGGTTGGGCTCATGATTTTGTTGAAAAATTACTATAATCATAACATTTGTCAAACATTTAAAAAAAATGTTTTTTCGCATTTTCGATTTTTTGGAACATCTTTGAACTTACTTTTGCACTGACCCTTGTAATTGGTTTACAGAAACATCAGAAGTCATATCTATTGTCCGTTGCGTTGGTTGTCTTGCCGTTCTTTTTACCCTCTACCATTCTGTTGCTTGGCTCTGAAAAAAGCAGGATTATATTTAAAAAATATTTATATGTCTCATACAAAATACTGAGGGGCTAATTACTCATGCAATCTGCAGTATACTTTCTCAGAAATCTCATGCAATCCCATGCATTCGTTTACAATTACTTGTATTTCCCCTTTTTGACAAAATTCAATTAGAAATTCAGCATGGGCCTATGATGATTATTTTGCAATAAATTTTCTCACGATTCACGAAAAATGACTGTAGAATATAATTACAAGCTATTGAGTAGAGAAATCAATAATGCTTAAATATTGAAAGATTTGATGCAAAACATAGAGAAACTGCAAACGAGTGATTTATTTTTTCATTCATTTAAAGTATGTAGGATCTCAGAATTTTTTGAAAAATTGAACAGGTTTTCTGCAGTTTTCCTCTACCTTGGCCAAACTTCCATGGAAAGGCGAGTACTTCTAATAATGGTGGATGCAACCGCGGGTTATCGCTGGTTGTAATTAAATTCATACAGTGATTCTAATTTCACCTTAGTAAGATAAAAATGATAGAAATTAAAAGATCAAAAGGGATTTCCGGAGAACTTAAGGCAATATGTAAGTAAGATGAAATTAAATTTTAACCGATTTCTACCGATTCCAAAGATTTTAAGCGATTTTAAAGATTTCTATAGGTTTGCACAGTTTAAGAAAAAATGAAATGTAGAAGTTCAAATTAATTTTCATTTGGGAGATTTTGATTGATTTCTACTTATTTTGATAGCTTTTTGAGATTTCCAAAGAAAATATTTTGTAGGATTTAGAGAACCTAAAAAACGAAATGAAAGTAAATCAATTTTTTAAAAGGATTTAAACGATGTCAAGTGATTTGAAGGTATTCCGGATTGTTGGACCACCCTCGTGTACACTTAACATGCGAGTAATTGACCCCTCGCATAATACAAATGGAAAAAAAATTATCTCAAATTAATATGAAACATTGAAAAAAACTCACAGGTAATTAATTCCTTACACGTGCGGGCAAGTTTTATCAATAGCGTAATTCATGATATCGGCGAAGTTTTCATCTGTCACGCATGGCAACGCTGCTTTGATGACATTTTCTTTCGCCTTGGTAAATGGTTCACTTTTCACACAGTTTTCCTTTACATCCTTTCCAGTCCAATGTTCAGCAATCTGCATTTTACCAAGAGCTACTGCAGCTTCTTGAAGCTCTGAAACAGCTTTTTCGATGTTCTGGATCCTGTTATTGTCATCAACTTTGTCACACTCTTCCTCCAAATCCTCATCCTTTATATCAAAAAGTACTCGTAATACTTCTTTTGGGGTGTATCCATTTTCCGGAATATCTTTATCATCCAAACATTCTGAAAAACCTAAAAATTTTGAAAATCAACTGTATATTAATAATAGGAACTTTTGACACTCATGAAGAATTTAGATTGAATCACTTTGATAGCTGATTTTTTTGGTCTAAATATTCATTATTATTGCAAACTATTGTTTTGATAACATTATATTCTCCGAGGGAATCATTTTGCAGTTTGTGAAATATGTTTTTTTCTTTACTTTAAAAAAAAGCATATAAGCATATAGCAAAGGCTAAAATAATTTGTGTGACAAATTGCAAAGAGGAAATAACACATTTAACATTCGAAAAAAAGAGAAAAAGTACAGAATAATTTTATTACCACCGATTGGGAAACGAAAAATTTCCAGAAAGTTACGAGTATTCAAATTTTTCCGTCTATTTAACAAAAGAATTAACAATTTTGATTTCCAATTCTATAATTTTCGATTTAATTCCGATGATAAAACTTTCTTTTTAACTTCTAGGCAGTTTTTCCGTCTTTTTCAAAATCCGTCAGAAAATTTTAATAGATTGTAAAATTAGCAAAGTAGGGAAGACTTGTTTGAAAATATAATTTATAATATTGCAGAAAATAAAAAGGTGGGTTTTTGCAGGAAAAATTGTTTTTATGACACATGCATGATTTCAGCCCTTTTCTACGCCTATGAAGCGGGTCTAAAGCTCTACTTTTTACTCCCTAGGGAGTAAAAAGTACTTTTTACTCCCTAGGGACTGAAAAGTGACATCAGAGGTGAATAATGACAATTATGCAACGGCCACGCCACGTTGAAAAAACCAGTTCTCGTCAGATCACTGAAGTTAAGCAGCGTTGGGCGCGGTTAGTACTTGGATGGGTGACCATTCGAGAATACTGTGTGCTGTTGGCATATTATGGGTGTGGTGAGCCCAAACTTGTAGTTATTTATAACTACAAGAAAACTATCCACCTAGAAACACACTACCCGAATCGGGTAGTGTCACGCCTACCCTGAAAGGGAAATGGCTTAATGGTATACATGCATCTATGAGCTCGCATTTTATGATTATAAGCCCACTCACCGTGAAAACTGTGAGGAAATTTTGGTTGCAGATAATAGAATTTTGCGTTTTTTTTTT